>JAVJIF010029601.1:0-63836 GCA_038442645.1 Agave tequilana | reverse complement strand
TTTTGAAAATTTAATCCAGTCTGAAAACTAAAAATCCGAGAATCAGTTGGCAATGCCGACCGACACCAGTTTTGGAGATTTTGCAGAAAAATTCTGAAAAATTGCAGAAAATCAGGAAAAATCTAAAATATTAGAAAACAGTGTCTGAAATCGGTCAAATCGGACTTCCAAAAAATCGAATCAGGCAGCAAGCTAGTATTAGGTTCTCGGTCCGGGTCAGGGCTTACTCTAGATTTGAGAATCCAGTCCAATACACAATAATATAAGTAATCACAACCCAAAAACAAACACTGAAAGAAAATTAAACAATACGGTCGAAAAATTTGAGACACGTATCAGGGTACGTATCCCGAGAACGGGTGCTACATCTCTTGTACCCCAATCTATTGATCATGGGAGCATACACATCATGCAAATCCCGCACCTTACAAAAGAAATGATCCACCCATAGCAACCCTCCTCCCCCACAGCACCATGTCCGCGTCAAGTAATAAGAACTTCAGCGCTGCCACGGGTCGGAGCAGGCGGGAGGAGCTTCGGAGGGGGAGATTTCATCATCACTTTGTTGTTTTTGTTGTTGAAGATGAGGAAGTTTGTTGAAGGTGGCTGATGATGTGGAGCTGGTGGCGGGAACTTGGGGGGAAGGAGAGTAGGGTGAGAGGGGAAGGAGGAGGTAAGGGAGGGGGAGTGAGGGCAGAGCGTGGGTGAGGTGGAGGCAACAGGTGAGGGGAGAAGAGAAGGGGTGGTAAGGGGAGGTGGAGGTGAGGGGGTTTTATTTTTGGAATATTTTAAAAAATTAATGTGTGTCTAAATTAATTTTTGGGTGCACTAATCTGATTGTGCGTTAAATCAATTTTTTGTGTGCCAATATCCGTACTTATCATATATTTGAGAGAGACATTTTCAAAACTTCATTCAAGTTACCATTGAGACTGGTTTGACAGTAAAATAGTTAGATTAGAAAATGAGAGGTCGCGGTTCAAAGGCAAAGTTTCAACTTTTATTTAAAAAAAAAACCATTTAGATTTTAGTAGGTTGTAATGATATATGTAATTATTCTACTGTTAGGTAAGTGACTGCACGATCAGTTTAAACGGTGAGACTCAATTAAGAAACATGGAGTAATTGAATTTCATCTGAATTTAATGCAATAGTTGTGAAGAGATGACCAATGCTGAGTTTACTAGCGCACTAAATTATATTTATATACTACAACTGCAATTTATAGTTACTTTTGCAGTGGGATCCTTACTTTCTAACTTAATGGATTTGATATGATTTTAAGAGCATAAACAAACAATTACTTGGCACTTATATGAACAGTCTAATGCAACAGTGGATCGTGATTTTAGTAGTTTGTCATGACATAAGTATGTTTATTGTAGTAGAGTATAGATTATACTACTGTTAAACTAATAAGTGATTCTCAATATAGCAATCTATGATAGTGGAACTTTTGTTGAAATTGAGAATATGAAAGGCGAATCTTCGAGATGAATTATGGCGAGATCCGTGATCGGATCAACTGGATGATGGTTGGAGTGTGTTCTCCTTCCATTGGTGATGAACGTGGTATATTCACATGTTCAATTCGACTTCGAATGAATGAGATATTCAAGTCCAAAGATTGCCTAATTCAAAGCCAAAACGGGACTAAAGGTAGCTTAAAGTATTTAGTCCCACATTGGCCGTGGGATGGAAGTTTGTGGTGTATAAATAAAGAAAATTGAGAACAAAGGGCGTGCCCTTTGGTACTTGGAGTTTCGCGCGCGGATTGGAGGGATCTATGCGCAGCGCGCGCCGCCGCTGGCGCCAGTGCCGGCCTGGGCCTGGGTTCGGGTTCGGGTTCCCAACCCGGCCTGGTTCTTTTTGAATCGGGTATGGGTATCCGGATCCGAACCAACCCGCTCCAAGACTGTTGGAATACCAACAGTTGCAACTGTTGGACTGCCAACATTTGTGACTGTTGGTGCATCTTTTGGGCAGCCAACAGACACGACTGCTGGGTCGAAAGGGTGCAACCTTTCATTGGGTTTGAAACCGTTGGCCCCTCCTGCAGGCTATATAAAGCCCTCCTGACTCTCATTGAAACACACCAAGACAAAAACAACTCTCTTCTCTCTCTCTGAATTCTGAACTGCGAACTAAGTTTTGCATTCTGAATTGGAAAGTGGAGTTCTGAAGTGACTTCTCAAAAGGGAAGTGGGAAATCAGTTGACTCGGTTTCCGAAGCAACTTCAACGGAGATTCTGCAAAATTATTCTGAAAGAGGAATCAGAAAATTCAACATATCTTTTATAAGAATTTTTGTCTGAATCTGGTACTTCTGAAGAAAGATATTCTTCTACCTTCCATCGTCCTCAACAGTGGGTGCTCCTCCAAAGAGTAAGACAAATATTCATTTGAATTTGTCATATACCGCTGCTTTGCTAATCCTGTGTAGGTACTGGTTGACTACGGTTCGACCGTACGGTGATTTGGTAGTGCTATCCAAATACCGTGAAAGAGTGTTGTATCTTGGGAGACCAGCGTTCATTATCCCGTTAGCACCAGTGCGGGGGACGTAATTGTCTTAAGGAGATTCGCTATAAGCGTACCTCACTCTAAATACTGTATAAGTGGATAAGTCTTTATACAGGGATATACTTACAGTATATCAAGACTGACTTAGATCAGTCTAATTGGTGCTTTAACCAAGGAAGGAAATGGAAGGTGGTTCTTAAATTAAGGAACGTTCTATTGAACGGAAAACCTCCCACCTGATATTTGCCGACCTGGCCAAATAGATTGTTGATATCTCAGTGATCTTGATTAGTTGTCAGATTGATTCTCGTTAAGCAGAATACGCAACAATCTTAAGACAATTAACGTTTCTTACTTCTGTTCTGCTTGAACTTGCAGAAGATGTCTGAGACTAATCA
The DNA here is from genome assembly GCA_038442645.1 of Agave tequilana. NCBI lineage: Eukaryota > Viridiplantae > Streptophyta > Magnoliopsida > Asparagales > Asparagaceae > Agave > Agave tequilana. The sequence goes on along the minus strand of JAVJIF010029601.1, from coordinate 60,915 downwards.
AGATAGCTCAAGCAAGGCACCAAACATGCAAGCTTTGATGCCAACTCCACTTCCTAACCCAAAGCTGGAGAAGCCAGAAAATTTGATGGCACAGAATTCAAGAGGTGGCAACAGAAGATGATCTTCTACTTGACCACTCTTCATCTGGCCAGATTCCTGCAAGAAGATCCACCAGAGCCTGCAACTGATGCATGGACTCAATGTGACTTCCTTTGCCGAAATTATATTTTAAATGGACTGGATGACTCTCTTTACAATGTCTACAGTCCTATAACAACGGCAAAGAAGTTATGGGTCAGTCTTGACAAGAAGTACAAGACTGAGGATGCTGGTACCAGAAGTTCGTCGTTTGAGCGATTTCTGGAGTACAAAATGGTGGACAGCAAGACTGTAATCAGTTCAGGTGCAAGAGTTCCAACTTATCTTGCACGAGATAGAAGCCGAAGGTATGATCCTACCTGAAACATTCCAGGTGGCTACTATCGTGGAGAAACTCCCCCTGCGTGGAGAGATTTCAAGAACTACCTTAAGCACAAGCAAAAGAGTGTGAAGTTGGAAGATCTTCATTGTGAGGCTTCGACTCGAGGAGGACACAGAAAGTCCGAGAAAAGGAGCAGTAAGAACTCCTACGAAGCAAAAGCCAATGTGATCGAAGACTCAAGGGGAAAGCGTCTACTTCTTAAAGCGGTAAGAAGACTTCCCAGGGGTACAAAGGCAAGGTCCAAGAAGGCAAGGAATGCGCTTCAAGGGAACTTGCTATATCTGCAACAAGAGGGGGCATAAGGCGAATGAATGTCGCAACCGTCTCAAAAAAAAAACAAGATCTTGTTGATGGTCTTTTTAAAGACAATGTTGCGGTGGTAGACAAAAAGTCTGTGTATTTGTACCCGAAGCTTATAAATAAAGGAAATTCTTCTATTATTTTGCTTGAGTCTCCTAATTTGTGGCATGCTAGATTAGGGCATGTAAATTACAAGTCTTTGAAAAACTTGTCTAATCTGGGATTATATCCTAAACTCAACTTGGAAGAAATTCGCAAAGTGTGAGATTGTTGTTGAGGCCAAGTTGGCTAAAATTCATTTCACTCAATAGATCGAAATACAGAACCTTTAGGGTTAATTCATAGCGATCTATGTGACTTGAAGTTTATGCCAACTAGAGGCGGTAAAAAGTATTTTCATGTTGACCCAAAGGCCTATCACCCTAGTTTTGATGATGATCAACTCATGAAGTTATGATTACTAATGATCTTGTGTTAATTAGTGACAGATTCTTTATCAAGATCTTAGTAGGTGTGGAGCTTCAACAAAGGATTTAAAGACAAGTTGGAAGCTAGCACGGTTGATTCACGAGCCTATGCATCAAGAACACATCTAGAGATGAGCTCGGTGGATTGGCATTTGGACCAAGTCAAGAAGATGAGAAGCCTTCAAGGGAAGACTCAAGGAGTTGAAGACTTGTGTCTAGGTATAAGATTTGTATTTTTGTTTTAATAAAAATGTAAAGGATAGATAGTTGGTGGATTGCTCAAGTCTATTTCACACACACACTCTTGATAGAACTCTTGATTTATTGATTTCATAAAAGATTTCTTTTTAGAAAGAATTTTATTTAGTAAAAGATTTTCTTTGAGACAAAATATAAACTTTGGTTTTGGTATTTCTATCATATATATCTTTTCAAACCATAACCAAGTTTTAGAGCTTTATGATCAAAACATAGATATTTTATTATGATTGTGTGTGGATCATATCCATACACACTATGCTTTATAAGTTCAAAATATCTTGTTTTTGTATTTTGTGAAGTTATGGAAAAACAAGTCTTAGAAAGACATGTTTTTAGAAAAACAGTTTTTATTTTGATTGAAACTATTTTTCTGGATTTACTGTGAATTTCTGGGATTTTATTAAGTTAAAAGACCAATCTTTAATCCCATTTTTCTGGTTCTGGCAGTTCTGATTTTCAGAACTGACAGTGGCCGGTCGACCGGGTCGGTCGACCGGACGTGCACAGACGTGCACGCCAGTGTGCACTGGAGGATCGGCCGACCGGGCCGGTCGACCGCTCCAGAGCTTGCTCTCGGGAAACTTCGGTCGACCGCATCGGTCGACCGACAGAGAAGGAATCTCTGCTCCAAGTGCTCGGTCGACCGAGCCGGTCGACCGGAGGCTGCAACGGTCGGATTTTGGACCGTTGCCGGTCGACCGGACCGGTCGACCGGAAGCTCTGACAGAGCCCAACGGTCAGATTTTTCTGACCTCTATAAAATGGGGTTTTGTCATTGTTTTGAGCTAAGATTTTGAGACTTCTTGAGCCAGTTTTTCTGATACTTTTAAAGGAGTTCTCTCCACATATTTCATTACTTTTATTGATGACTGTACAAGATACTGTTATGTGTATCTTTTAAACAGTAAGGATGAGGCAATAAATATGTTTACAACATATAAAGCCGAAGTTGAGAATCAACTCAACAAGAAAATTAAGATTCTAAAATCCGATAGAGGCGGAGAATATGAATCAAAATGATTTTAGTGAGTTATGTGCTAGTTTTGGTATAATACATCAAACTACAGCACCATACACTCCTCAGCAGAATGGAATTGCTGAACGGAAGAACAGAACTTGAAGGAGATGGTTATTCCATGCTCGTAAGTTCTGGAGCTCCGCAGAACTTGTGGGGGGAAGCTCTATTAACTGCAAATTATATTCTAAATAGAGTACCCCACAAGAAACTTGGTCTTATACCATTCGAGTTATGGCATGAAAGGACACCTTCCTACCATTACCTCAAAATGTGGGGGTGCCTTGCAAAGGTGCTAGAACCATTACCTAAAAAGACTAAGTTAGGAGCAAAAACTATGGACTGCATATTCATAGGCTATGCCTTGAATAGTAGTGCCTATAGATTTCTGGTTCATAAATCAGAAATACAGATATTCATGTAAACATGATTATCGAATCTCGAGATGCTGTGTTCTTTGAAGACATCTTTCCGTACAAACGGGAAGCAGATAAGACTTCTGGGAAAAGAACACACGAGATGGCGTTCAGGGACGAAAGCCCCGAGGAACCAATTGTTAATGCGGAAACTGAACCAAGAAGAAGTCAGAGATCTAGAATCTCAAAATCTTTTGATCCAGATTTCATAGCATATGCTATTGAGAAGCGATCCTCAAACATTAAAGAGGCTATGTCAACCCCAGAAGCACAAATGTGGAAAGAAGCTATAAATAGCGAAATAGAATCCATACTAAGTAATCATACTTGGGAATTGGTAAACTTGCCTCCTGGAAGTAAACCAATTGGGTGTAAGTGGATTTTCAAACGAAAATTAAAACCCGATGGATCTATCGATAAGTACAAGGCTAGATTAGTAGCCAAGGGTTATCGACAAAAAGAAGGACTTGACTACTTCGATACTTATTCACCAGTAACAAGAATAATGTCCATACGGATGTTGATTGCGATTGCAGTATTGCACAACTTAGATATCCATCAAATGGATGTCAAGACTGCATTCTTAAATGGTGAATTAAGTGAAGAAATATTTATGGAGCAACCTGAAGGATTTAAAGTCAAGGGTCAAGAACACAAGGGTATAAATTGGTAAAATCCTATATGATTTAAAGCAGGCTCCTAAACAATGGTATGAGAAATTTGATAGTGTCATGATCAAAGATGGATTCACTATCAATGAATGCGATAAGTGTGTTTACACGAAAACAATTGGAGATGCATGTATCATTGTCTGTCTTTATTTAGACGACATGTTGATACTTGGGACTAATATTGAGATTATTAAGTCCACTAAAAGAATGTTATCCAACAGTTTTGACATGAAGAATCTGGGGGTTCTGATGTAATTTTAGGAATTAAAATTACTAGAACACCAGATGGAATCAGTCTATCTCAATCTCACTACGTGGATAAGATGATAGAAAAGATTCAAGGATCATGGGATAAAGGAGAATACAAATCCTTTTCTCCCACACGTCCACCTTCATAAGAATACAGGAACTGGAATACGCCAGTTGGAGTATTCGCAGATTATCGGAAGTCTAATGTATTTGATGAATTGCACTAGACCCGATATTGCTTACGCTGTAAGCAAGTTAAGTAGATACACTAGTAATCCTAGTGATCTACATTGGACCGCTCTACTACGAGTATTGGGTTACGTATCACATACCAAGGAATATGCCTTGAGATATGACAGTCCACCTGTACTGGAAGGATACAGTGATGCTAATTGGATTGCAGATTCTGAGGAATCAAAATCAACTAGCGGATACGTATTTACTCTAGCAGGAGCAGCGGTATCATGGAAATCTCTAAGCAAACATGTATTGCCCGTTCCACTATAGAATCGGAATTCATAGCCTTAGATAAGGCTGGAGAAGAAGCAGAATGGCTTCGACAATTCTTAGAAGATATACCATTGTGGCAAAAGCCAGTGCCCGCTATATGTATACACTGCGATAATCAAGCAGCTATATCTAGGGCACAAAATATTATATACAACGGTAAGTCTAGACATATTCGTCGTAGACATAATACCGTGAAGCAGTTGCTCTCAAATGGAATTATCTCTATTGACTTTGTATCGTCAAAGGATAATTTAGCGGATCCGCTTACTAAAGGTTTAAGTGGAAAGCGTATAAACTGCGCATCGAGGGGAATGGGTCTAAAAGCCTAACCTTACCGAGTCAGCTTAATGGAAACCTCACTTAGCGACTGGAGATCCCACGGACTAAGTTCAAGAGGAAAAACTAGTTATGATTGACTCAGCAAGTAAGCACTTGGGAGCTTGACTCCAATCCATTCCTATGGTGCACATAAGTGCTTTTCTACAAGTGGGTTAAGGATAAGCTTAACGCTTTTAATGATGCCTATATCTTGTTCTAAACAAGTGGAGTAGAGTAGACTACTCTTAATAGGTCCATCAACCTATGTGAGTATAGAGTTGGGTCGGCTCTTTGGGAATTTCTATGGAGGTTGTTATTCCCTAAAGATACTCTCTGAAACCAAGAATGTCCAGGGCCAAAACGACACACAACCGAGAACCAAAGTTGATTTGAAAAGTTACTGTGTGAAGCTTGTTGACTTGGCTTACACTAACGGCTAACAGTTCAAGACCTAGTTCACTGATTAGCCAGTAAGTCCGATAAAGCTTTGCTATGGAAGGTTCAAGACCTAGTTCACCTATCCTTATGCAGTTTCTTTTCTCAAGTACCTTTCACAATAGAGTCAGTCTCTTTGTGTGTCATTCCTTGAATCTCCATTCATTGTGGGGGATTGTTGGAATTGAAGAATATGAAAGGCGAATCTTCGAGATGAATTATGGCAAGATCCGTTGATCGAATCAACTGGATGATGGTTGGAGTGTGTTCTCCTTCCATTGGTGATGAACGTGGTATATTCACATGTTCAATTCCGACTTCGAATGAATGAGATATTCAAGTCCAAAGATTGCCTAATTCAAAACCAAAACGGGACTAAAGGTAGCTTAAAGCATTTAGTCCCACATTGGTCGTGGGATGGAAGTTTGTGGTGTATAAATAAAGAAAATTGAGAACAAAGGGCGTGCCCTTTGGGTACTTGGAGTTTTCGCGCGCGATGGGAGGGATTTATGCCCGCACATGCGCGCGCGCGCGCCGCCGCTAGCGGCGGCGGCCGGCTGGGCCGGGCCTGGGCCTGGGTTCAGGTTCGGGTTCGGGTTCCCTACCCGGCCTGGTTCTTTTTGAATCGGGTCTGCGGGTATGGGTATCCGGATCCGAACCAACCCGCTCCAGACTGCTCCAAGACTGTTGGAATACCAACAGTTGCAACTGTTGGACTGCCAACAGTTGTGACTGTTGGGTGCATCTTTTGGGCAGCCAACAGACACGACTGCTGGGTCGAAAGGGTGCAACCTTTCATTGGTTTGAACCCGTTGGCCCCTCCTGCAGGCTATATAAAGCCCTCCTGACTCTCAATTGAAACACACCAAGACAAAAACAACTTCTCTTCTCTCTCTCTGAATTCTGAACTGCGAACTAAGTTTTGCATTCTGAATTGGAAAGTGGAGTTCTGAAGTGACTTCTCAAAAGGGAAGTGGGAAATCAGTGACTCGGTTTCCGAAGCAACTTCCAACGGAGATTCTGCAAAATTATTCTGAAAGAGGAATCAGAAAATTCAACATATTCTTTTATAAGAATTGTTGTCTGAATCTGGTACTTCTGAAGAAAGATATTCTTCTACCTTCCATCGTCCTCAACAGTGGGTGCTCCTCCAAAAGAGTAAGACAAATATTCATTTGAAATTTGTCATTATACCGCTGCTTTGCTAATCCTGTGTAGGTACTGGTTGACTACGGTTCGACCGTACGGTGATTTGGTAGTGCTATCCAAATACCGTGAAAGAGTGTTGTATCTTGGGAGACCAGCGTTCATTATCCTGTTAGCACCAGTGCGGGGGACGTAATTGTCTTAAGGAGATTCGCTATAAGCGTACCTCACTCTAAATACTGTATAAGTGGATTAAGTCCTTTATACAGGGATATACTTTACAGTATATCAAGACTGACTTAGATTCAGTCTAATTGGTGCTTTAACCAAGGAAGGAAATTGAAAGGTGGTTCTTAAATTAAGGAACGTTCTATTGAACGGAAACCTCCCACCTGATATTTGCCGACCTGGCCAATTAGATTGTTGATATCTCAGTGATCTTGATTAGTTGTCAGATTGATTCTCGTTAAGCAGAATACGCAACAACTTTTGTTTTCCTAACTACACGGATTCATTTTGATTTGTCTTTAAGACATAAATAAAAATAGAGTTACAGTACACATAGGCATGATTATTTTAAGTTACTCACACTAATTTTTATTTATATTTTATCAAGTAAAATTTTTTTGTGATTAAAAATTAATATAATATAATTTAACTTAATTACACATATACGTTTGCTACCTTATAAATTACAATGAGTTGGCACTTGCATGAATAATCTTTTGCAATAATGCACAATGACCGCAACTTGACGTCTCAAAGTCCATTTAAAGACATTTAAATATTGGCTCACAAACCAAAATGCCTAAGGTTTTACTATGCGTTACCAAATATATTATCGACGGTCACTTTGGCCGAGTGGTCAAGGCGTGTGCATGCTAAGTAGACGGATTTGCCGGGAGAGAGTTGGAATCTTTAAGGCGACGGGTTTATCAACTACTCTTTTTTTTATTTAGTAACAGAAATCAATTTGTTAAGGATCTGTTTAGTTACAAAGAATTTGAAAGGAAAGAAAACTCAGTGAACCACACTGAACTATTTTCCTTCTTCCTTCTCTTTCTTGTGTTCGGGAGAAATTTTTTGCTCACCCTGTTCGCTCCGTGGGTTTGGGTGGGCCCCATCGGCGTGGTGAGCCGTAAGGTGGGACTATCACCCGGTGAGGCCCACCCAAACCAACGGCTCACCGCTCTCGCGGTGAACAAAAAATTTCTTGTGTTGGGTGAAAGAGGAGAGATTCTCATTAACACATCAGCAAATTTTTTTACCGCTTCAGAAAGGAAATTACACTAAAAAAAATCTAGGAATTGGCTGGCCTCATTTGTAACGGGTCAGCCGTATCTAGCCAGCAATTCGACACAGAATTGTTTTTGGTTTTTGGTGTCCAAACAAACCTAAGTTGTTAATCTCATATGTAGGTGGCCCACTTAACCTTGATTATTTGCATTGGATTCCTATTAAGGTTAACTGATATTAAGGGTGCCCATATTAAAGTCACATTTATATAGTTATTTGGTCACTTGAAATATAAAGGGTACCATGATGGAAAGGTTTATTTCAAGGGGACTTATTTGCAAATGTGCGACCCACTTTTCTCCTCCTGAAAAGAAACAAAACTTACGCTCATTTTATGATTGAGAATCCATCGGGAAAAGAAACTGTGGGTTTTGTGAAAGGAAAAGGAGCAGAGAAAAGAGGATCCTTTGCAAGTTAGGGTTTGCAGATTCAAGAGTAAGGAATCAAAGTCTTCTCCAACCTTCATCCAATATTCACCAATGGCTTCAGGTATGGTGATTTAAAGTATTGCATAAATTAGGGTTTTGATCTATTATTCTTGAGATGTTTTATTGATTCTTGATCCATGGTTTCAATTTAATCCGCATTATAGATGTATAATATTTCCAACATTTGGTATCAGAGCCATGATTAAAGAATCAATACATCTTGGATTTAGGAATTATGAAAAGTTAGGGTTTTTGATTAACGATTCAATTTTTGATCATTTTAATTGTACAATTTGTAGAGGATTTAATAGCCCTAATATCATGTTCATATTCCTCTAATTATGCAATTAATAGGGATCAAAATTTAGGATTTTAGAAACCCTAATTTTTCCTAATTTTCCCGATTTTTCCCTAAAATTTTGGAATCGGGTGATAATCTGGAACTGCTCTTCGGTAACTGTTTCGTGGAGTATTAGTCGACTATAGTTATGGATTAGTCGACTAATAGTCCATCCAGAAAGTTACCCGACTCTCTGTTGGATTCAGGAGTCGACTTATAACTTTTGATTAGTCGACTAGTAAAGTGTATAGTCGACTAACCATTTTGTCAAGTCGACTAATTTTCAACCGAAAGTTTGTCTTCCCACAGGAGTCGACTAATTAAATGTCAAGTCGACTTATAAAGTTTATAGTCGACTAATAATTTGGGTATAGTCGACTAATTTCCTTTTGTTGTAGTCGACTAGACCTAATCTGTAGTCGACTTGTCTTGACCCAAGTCGACTAGTCCTTTCTTGTAGTCGACTAATACTTGTTTAAATCAATCATTAAAGTACGTTACACATTTAAGTTATTGTGTTAATATAGATTGATGCTTGGTCAAGTAATGTATTGAGATATTATGGCTTTACTCAAATGAAAGAATTAGAGAATATTATTGGTTAGTTTTGTATTCATAAGGCTTATTGATTTAGTAGTTGCCAAAGTGACCTAGGTTAGTAAATCTTATGAATATACAACTACATAAAAGACTTGTCAATGTAAGTGACATTAAGACAATAATATTCTCGATGGCGGTTCTAATTAGGAGATTGGGACTGGCCCAAAGGAAAGTCTCTTTCAAATAATTATGAACCGGATAGGGTAGTATAATTATGTAACTTAGTGGTGTAGAATTGGATACCCAAAGGTAACAAGACTTACTAACTAAGTGACATAAATTATATTAGACCTACATAGGTGATAAAAGTTCTCACCTAAAGAGTGAACACTAGATATGCTTAGGTTTCGCCCAAAGGAGAAATCAAAGTGATATCAATAGTTCATCTTAATTAAATTTAAAAACTTGTATTGATTCGAGGCATTAATGTGAGCTTGTCCTATTATGTTTCAGTGAACGTCCCTACTTCCCTCCACACTCATGCCACTAGCATTCCAGCCTTGGACGGTACAAACTTCTCAGAATGGTTTGAACATGTACAGTTTACACTGGGTGTCCTAGACCTAGACATGGCCTTAATAGTTGACAAACCTGATGAAGTAACTGCTGAGAGTACAGCAGAACAGGTCAGCCATGCCAAAGCTTGGGAAAGGTCTAATAGGCTCAGTCTTATGTTCATAAAGATGACCATAGCTAATAACATCAAGACTACACTCCCTCCTACAACTAAAGCATCTGAACTGTTAACTGCTGTCAAAGACCGATTTAAGTCAGCAGATAAGTCATTAGCTGGTACCTTAATGGCTGAACTTACCACCATGAAATATGATGGTAATAGAGGAGTTCAGCAACACATTCTAAACATGTCTGATAAGGCTGCTAAGCTAGGATCACTGGGTATGAAGGTTGATGAGTCCTTCTTGGTTCAATTTATCCTCAACTCACTTCCTTCACAGTTTGGGCCATTCAAGATCCACTACAATACTCATAAGGATAAGTGGAACTTAAATGAGCTAACTGGTATGTGTGTTCAAGAGGAGGTGAGACTGAGGCAAGAAAGACAGCACTCAGTGTTGGCAGTAACTTCAAGGGGTATTCATAAGAAAAGTAAATATGGAAGAGGTAAGAGATTTCCATCAAATAAAGGAAATGACCATGGGGAAAGTAGCCAAGGTCATAGAAAAGCTTTCACTGTCAAATGCTACTTCTGTGGCAGAAAGGGACATGTGAAGAAGGACTGCAACAAGAGGAAAGCTTGGTTCGAAAAGAAAGGTACATATCTTTCTTTTGTATGTTATGAATCAAATCTTGCTGAAGTTCCTTCTAATACTTGGTGGATAGACTCTGGAGCCACAACTCATATAACTAATTCAATGCAGGGATTCCTTACAACCAGGAAACCGAAGGAAAGTGAGAGATTCGTCTTTATGGGGAACCGTCTCAAAGTGGAGGTCGAATATGTTGGTGTTTATCGACTACTCTTGGAGACGGGACATCAGATGGATCTTGAGGATACTTTTTATGTACCTTCGATTTCAAGAAACTTAATGTCATTATCCAAATTAGATGTTTTTGGATATTCTGTTTTGTTTAGTTGTGGAAAACTCTCTTTAGTGTATAATTCAATTCCGGTTGGACATGGAATTTTATGTGATGGTTTATATAAAATTTCATTGAATGATGAGTTTGCACAATCTTTATTATCTCTGCATATGAATGTTGGTATTAAACGTGGCTTGATAAATGAAAAATCCTCAATCTTGTGGCATAGGAGACTGGGCATATCTTCAGGGATAGAATAATAAGATTAGTGAAGACTGGGATTTTGGATAACCTAGACTTCACTGATTTTGATGTGTGTGTGGATTGTATTAAAGGAAAAAACAAACACACTAAGAAAGGTGCCACAAGAAGTAAAGAACTCCTTGAAATAATTCATACAGATATATGCGGACCACTCTCCATTCCATGTTTTACTGGAGAGAGGTATTTCATTACCTTTATAGATGATCTATCACGTTATGGTTATGTTTTATCTAATTAATGAAAAGTCTCAGGCTATTGACATCCTAGAGGTGTTCATTACAGAAGTCGAGAGACAATTAGATAGAAAGGTTAAAATCATTAGATAAGATAGAGGTGGTGAATTTTATGGTAGATATGATGAGTCAGGACAACATCCTGGTCCATTTGCCAAATTTCTAGAAAAGCGTGGTATTTGTGCTCAATACACAATGCCAGGTACGCCTCAGCAGAACGGTGTTGCTGAAAGGCGGAATAGAACTCTTATGGATATGGTTAGGAGCATGTTGAGCTTCTCAAATGTACCCAATTCATTGTGGAATGAAGCCTTAAAGACTGCTATGTATATCTTGAACAGGGTTCCTAGTAAGGCTGTCCCAACAACTCCTTTCGAGTTGTGGACTGGTAGGAAACCCAGTTTAAGACACTTACATGTTTGGGGTTGTCCAGCAGAGGCTAGAATTTATAATCCACAAGAAAAGAAATTAGACTTAAAAACCATATCTGGGTATTTCATTGGTTATCCAGATAAGTCTAAGGGATACAAATTTATTGTCCTAACCATACTACAAGAATAGTTGAAACTGGTAATGCCAGATTCCTGGAAAATGGTGAAATTAATGGGAGTGCTGAACCAAGAAAGGTAGATCTTGAAGTGGTAAGGGTAAATATCCAATACCTTTTCCTTCAAGAGAGATTGTTGTACCTCAGCTTGATCATCAAGTTGAGATTCCAGAACAACAAGTTAATGTTGGTTCACCACTCCATGAGGATATTCCCATTGAAAATATAGTAGAACCACCACAACCGGCAGCTTTGAGAAGATCTCAAAGGGAAAGAAGATCTTCCATTTCAGATGACTATGTGGTGTATCTACAGGAATCTGACTATGATATTGGGATTAATAAAGATCCAGTTTCATTTTCACAAGCCATAGAATGCAATGATTCTAGTAAATGGGTTGATGCTATGAAAGATGAGTTGAAATCTATGGACCAAAATCAAGTCTGGGATCTCGTTGAATTGCCTTATAACTGTAAGAAAGTCGGGTGTAAATGGGTCTTTAAGACCAAGCGCGACTCTAAAGGCAATATCGAACGATATAAGGCTAGACTTGTGGCCAAAGGTTTCACTCAGAAAGAAGGCATTGACTATACAGAGACCTTCTCTCCAGTATCAAAGAAGAATTCTCTTAGAATCATTATGGCACTTGTAACTCATTATGATTTGGAGTTACATCAAATGGATGTGAAAACTGATTTTCTTAATGGAGATTTGGATGAGGATATCTACATGGAGCAACCTGAAGGGTTCGCAATTAAAGAACAAGAACACTTGGCTTGTAAATTAAAGAAATCTATATATGGACTTAAACAAGCTTCCAGGCAATGGTATATAAAGTTTAATGATACCATTACCTCTTTTGGATTTACAGAAAACACTGTTGATCAGTGTATATATCTAAAGATCAGTGGGAGCAAGTTTATTTTCTTGGTTCTGTATGTAGATGACATCTTATTAGCCAGTAGTGATCTTGGTTTGCTGTATGAAACTAAAAGTTATCTAACCAAGAACTTTCAGATGGTTGATATGGGTGAGGCAAATTATGTTATTGGCATAGAGATCTTCAGGGATAGATCTCGAGGATTGCTAGGATTGTCTCAGAAAGGATATATCAATCGAGTCTTGGAAGATTCCATATGGAAATGTGTTCAGTCAGTCCTGCACCCATTCAGAAGGGTGACAGATTAAGTGGTAGCCAGTGTCCCAGAAATGACTTAGAAAAGGGTCAAATGCAGAAAGTTCCGTATGCATCAGCTGTTGGGAGCTTGATGTATGCAAGCACTTATACCAGGCCGGATATCAGCTTTGCTGTTGGGATGTTGGGAAGATACCAGAGCAATCCAGGAATGGAGCACTGGAAGTTAGCTAAGAAGGTTATGCGGTATCTTCAAGGGACGAAGGACCATATGCTCACATATAGGAGATCTGATCAGTTGGAGGTGATCGGCTATTCAGACTCAGATTTTGGTGGTTGCCCAGATAGCAGGAAGTCTACCTCAGGATTTATTTTCTTGCTAGCAGGTGGGGCAATCTCGTGGAAGAGTGTGAAGCAGTCCATTATTGCTTCATCCACGATGGAGGCTGAGTTTATAGCATGTTTTGAAGCCTCGAATCATGCATTATGGTTAAGGAATTTTATCTCAGCACTTGGTGTAGTTGACTCTATTGCCAGGCCGCTGACGATATATTGTGACAATACAGCAGCCGTATTTTTCTCTAAGAATGGTAAGTACTCTAATGGTTCTAGACACATAGAACTTAAGTACTTGGTGGTTAGAGAAAGAGTTGAGAAACAAAGGTGTCAATTGTAAGTATAAGTACCACTTTAATGGTTGCTGATCCAATGACAAAGGGATTGCCTCCAAAGACATTTAAGGAATATGTTGTAAGAATGGGTCTTTTGGGCAATCTGTAAATGTGTATTTTGGTACTTATGTAATTGACATTATTGTACAAATAAAAGTTTGTTTCTGTGTTTCCTGTTATCCAATTATGTGTGCACATATTATGTTTGGATGTTTGTTAAACAAGAAATGTCTTTACAAGACAATTATAGGGGTCATTTTGGTTATGGACTCAATTAGTAAGGGTTATCAATGTTGTGGTACATAGAAGGGAGTATGACGTGGATGTTGTATAACCGCTATGACTCGCATTGGTGGTCCAAGCTAATTGCAGTATTACAGTTTTTCATATTTGGGCTTATCAGTTGTTGTTTTTAAAATTCGTGCACGTGTCAAAGTTTTTCAGTATGGAACCCAATGGAGTCAAAATGTTTTGAAAATGAGTCTTTTCTTTTATTTATTTTCTAAAGTTTTAACCTAATCGGTTAGTGGCCCAAGTGGGAGAATGTTAATCTCATATGTAGGTGGCCCACTTAACCTTGATTATTTGCATTGGATTCCTATTAAGGTTAACTGATATTAAGGGTGCCCATATTAAAGTCACATTTATATAGTTATTTGGTCACTTGAAATATAAAGGGTACCATGATGGAAAGGTTTATTTCAAGGGGACTTATTTGCAAATGTGCGACCCACTTTTCTCCTCCTGAAAAGAAACAAAACTTACGCTCATTTTATGATTGAGAATCTATCGGGAAAAGAAACTGTGGGTTTTGTGAAAGGAAAAGGAGCAGAGAAAAGAGGATCCTTTGCAAGTTAGGGTTTGCAGATTCAAGAGCAAGGAATCAAAGTCTTCTCCAACCTTCATCCAATATTCACCAATGGCTTCAGGTATGGTGATTTAAAGTATTGCATAAATTAGGGTTTTGATCTATTATTCTTGAGATGTTTTATTGATTCTTGATCCATGGTTTCAATTTAATCCGCATTATAGATGTATAATATTTCCAACATAAGTATGTTGATGTGGGACTCGCACTTATTTTTCCTTCTGACGGCCCTAATTGCTGACGTGGCAACCTTTTCCAGGCATCCAGTCCTCCTTGCAGATGTAAACGGGTAGGATTTGGATCATATCTATGCAAAATTCAAATCCAATAAGAAATGATTACCCGAATTTGAATCCGGATCCAATATCGGTAGACTTGGATCTAGATCCAATCTGAAATTAATAAAATGGCATTTTGTGTGAAGAATACAGAGGGAGACGGGAGTTTAAGAGTTACCATGCTCAACAAATATAAAAAAGAATATATGGAGGGAAATGTGTTTTTTCCCCAGCCTATACGCACGCATTCATTACTAAATTACCTAAGTTAAATTCCCTGTTCGATGATCACAGTGAATTGCACCTGGAACCACTCTCTGAGAGAGAGAGAGAGAGAGAGGGGTGTTCAGTACGGTAACATGCGGGTTCATATGCAGGGAAATGTTGTGCTGGTTAGTGATGAAGTTATTGCTAATTCTACAGTTGCGAACGGGCCTGGGTCGGCACGCGGACCCGCACGGGCCTGGGCCTGGGCCGCGTCCCGGCTCGAGGTCGTCCCCAAACTCGAGGCGTTCCCGGGTTTGGGGAACGTGGCCCATGCCCCGGTCAAGTCGGGCCGGGCCGGGCAGCACCCGGGTGACTCTTTTAAGAGTCGTTGACTGGTTCTGGGGGATTTGTAAATTTTTTTAAAACACCCAACGGCTATAATTTTTTTTTTTTTTTTTTTTTTTTTTTTTTTTTTTTGGGGGGGGGGGGGGGGGGGTGGTGTGGGTTGGGTTATAAATTTTCTTTTTGCAAAAAACCTTTCCCAATAGGTATATTGGCCCAAATTTTGTTTTTTTGTCCAAAAAAATTCCCAACAGGTATATTAGTCCAATCTTTTGTATTTATATTTGTATCAATTTATACTTCAATTTCAATCTATATACTATATTTATATTTTTATCAATTCATACTTCATTTTTAATCTATATAAATTATTGTAGTTGTACCAATTTATCCAATCTATCGGATTATTAATAAAATTGTACATTTGTATTTTATAACTTGTATCAATTTTGTTTTAAACTTGTGATTTTTAGAATTTTTTTAGACTTTTCTAAAATTTTTTAGAACTTAAATACTATTTTTAAATTTTTATTAATAATAATACCTGCCTGGCCCATGTCTGGCTTGGCCCAGCCCAAGCGGGTCTCTGGGCCGTGCCCGAGTCTCCCGGAGGGGGCCCGGGCCAGGATGGCCTGCCTGGGAAATGAGGGTGGGCCTAGGCTTAGCCCAGCTCCCCGGCCCGTTTCGCATTCCTAGCTAATTCCATCTTCTATTCTACCCTATTTCAAAAAAATTCGCCAGAAGCTGTTACTATAGTAACTAGTAAGACTTGTAACACGAGCATGTTGAATGCCAAAATTTCTTGTGCACTCTACCGACACGTCAGGTAGTTATTAAGCATGTTCTCGTTGTTTTTAATTGGGACATTACTTCGACACTTCCTTGCCTTTTCAGAAACATTGTGGATGGCTTCAAATGCTTCTTCATTTGAAGCCATTCCCCTTCAGAAAAATCCCTTTAGTTTGGCCCCAAGGATGTGAAAATGTCCTTCAAGAGGGCCTGTGGTTGTTAATGTTCAGGTTATAATTTTAAAGTGACCTTAGCACATTAGACTTGGAACTGATTTACTCTTTTTAGTGGTCTTGAGATTTCTCTCTTCATCTCAAGACATGGTCATGTTGAGTAAAGTTACCAACGTGATTGATCTTCTTTTATATATTCAATAAGGTTCTCGATCTAAGATAATTCTCACTTTTTCTCACATCATCACACAATGAACTCATCTCTCTATTTATACAAACGAGGAGAGAGAGGCAGAAAACACAATGGATCCGGTTCCCGCCGCTGTCAGAACCTGACTGTCGGTCAACCGAACAGTCGACTGGCGCAAGTACCTCCACTCTTTGTTAAATCTCAGAGAGAGACGGTAGACTGACTGACATTCACCACACTTTGTTAAATCAAAGAGAGTGGGGGCGGTCGATTGGGTGGCCGACCGACTGCCATCCCCTACTCTCTATTAAGGGGCTGTTTGTTTCACGTAAAAGGCCGTAATTCGTAAATGACTTACAACCTAGTTACAACTACAGCGTTTGTTTAAACCGTAATTCGTAAAAGACTTGTGCAACTCAACTGTCACTCACTTGCAACCCAATTACCACTCACTTACAACTCAGTTACAGTTAATTTTGTGGTCATGCAAATTTGTATTATTTTTTATATTATATTAATTTTTTTAATATTTAGTATTTTTAATATTTATTTGCAATATTAAAACTTTTAAATCACCAAATAGTTAATTTTCTGGTCAACTTTTTCACTTACGACTTACACATTACGACAACCAAACACCGTAAAATACAATACACTTTCCCATTTATACTTATATTACCAAGCAAACACCGTAAAACTTACATGCATGTAATTCATTTACAACTATAAAAGATTTTACCAATTACGATTTACGAATTACGACCAATTACGTTAATCAAACAGACCCTAAATCGCAGAGACTAGGTCGGTCGGCAGTCGCTGACATTGCCCCGCGTGCGCATACTTGCACGTCGGTCGACCGATCAGTCGACTGTTCAGATGCCTTGCTTCTTTTGTTTTTTTGCAACTTCAATCTCCTCTCTGATCCTCTCTATGAGAGAGAGAGAGAGAGAGAGAGAGAGAGAGAGAGAGTGGGGGGAGAGAGAGAGAGAGAGAGAGAGAGAGAGAGAGAGAGAGAGATGTATTATAAGAAACAAATGGTTGAGTTTTGGTTACACTGACTTAGTATCCGACCAAGATAGAAAATACCCCTTACCTCACAAAATAACAATACATCAGAGTTGAACATGATGTGAAAAGTAAGTTCAAGAACCACTGATCAAAAGGTCCAAGAGTGACAAGTATAATCACTGGGTCTACCAACCCCCATCCATAGAAGCAGCTTGTCGACCTGACGTACTAGGAGCGAGGATCCACTGAATGAGTCTTGGCCTTGTCGACATCTCCTGCAGCAAGACCGATTCAAATAATAATACCAGAGGAAGTGTGAGAGAATTTAATCAGAGTTTTTGGACCCCAACATGTAGTAGTGTCAACAATCTCTCAATGTTCTTGTTCGGCGAAGTCATCCTCATTGAGGGAACAATTGGCGACGTACCTGCAAGGATTGTACAAACAAATAGATGTATGTCTGGAGAAGGGGCAAGACAGCACAAGGTGCCGGAATCTCAGTAACAGAGAACAACACTAAAAAAATAGTCACCAATCACAAGAACAAGCAAACAAAAGAAAAAAAAAAATCGAGAACACACAAATTTAATGAGGTTAGGTAACTGCTTATGTCCTCGGAGCAGAATGGGAGAAAGATCTTTTTAAATCGATCAAGTATAAAATTCAATCAATAGGACAGTACCCCTCTTTATATAGCCACAGAGAGAATAAGGAAACCAAAAACTCTGAATTCGGATCAGAAATGAATCTAAATCCAACTTGAAAATCGCTCAGGACCAAACACTGTCGATAAGCCTATTGGCATGTCGACAGATTGATCCACACTGCACAATGTTACGCCGAGGTAACAACCAATAAGGAATCCACCAATAGAGATAGATGCAACGAGAAGTATCCAGAAAATAAGGACAAAGAAATAAGAGAGAAAGCCAACACAATATTTAATGAGGTTCGGCAATTTGCTTACGTCCTCGCGACAAAGGAGAGAGAGACTTTTTTAATTCAATCAACCAATACAACTTGTACCTTGCATACAATTCAAGAGGACTTTACCCTTTATTTATAGCCAGAGAAACCCAAGATTTTAAGAAACCCCAATTGGATTTGACTCCAATTCTGAAATGAAGTCCGAATCCTGAAAGGAGATGCAGATCGCATTCAGATACGCCTTTCGGCCGATCGGGCGGTCGACTGACCCATCCGCTCGGTGGATCGGTCGGTCGACCGAGGCCAACCGAGACTTCCTGCATGCCATTTGGACGACCGTTCTCCAACTACGGTCGGCCGAGCTACCCTGTGCACTTTTGTGCACTCCGGTCAACCGGGCGGCCAGCCGGCCTTGCCGCTGGCCTGCAATTTGACTTGTTCTTACTCCTTTTGCCTTTCGATCTCTACACTATTTCTTCTGATGAGTTTGAAAACTCTCTCATTAGCTTTTTATCTCCTCACCAACTACAATTCTCCACCTCGTTGAAGATTTCTCAGATCTGAGTCGAACTCATTACAGTACCTGTTGACTCGAAAGTGGTTGCACCTGTGTGGCTACCTACGTACCTTGCACAAGAGATCAAGTCATCTGTAGTTCATACAAACGAGCTCCACTGAGCTCAAGCAACTCTTTATAATGTGTAAATTTCACTCCCTACACCACCTTGATAAGCATATCGCGAGATTCTCTTTTGTATAAATTTTCAGTAACTCAATATCCTTCATCAGGAATCTCCCGAACAAAGTAGAACCTGACATCAATGTGTTTCGTCCTTGCACAATACACCTGGTTCTTTGCCAAATAGATAGCACTCATGCTATCACAGTTGATCTTCAACAAATCCTGATCAATCCCCAAGTCATCGAGTAACCTTTGAAGCCATATTACCTTCTTTATAGCCTCTGTCATGGCCATGTACTCGGCCTCTATAGTAGACAATGCAACGGTAGACTGTAGAATAGAGTGTCAACTCACCGGTGCTAGGGACAATGTAAACACATACCCGTTGTAGGCCATAATAGATTATTTGGTGGTAGCGAGGAAATTCTACCCATGATATATATAACATCAAGGAATTCTAGTTCAACTCATCATAGATCTAGACCCTTGATTGATAACACGAGTTCCACACGTGTAGATGACTCTCACATTTTAATTTAAACACATTCATGCCTAAGTGTAAATGAAACGTGTCTAGACTCAAGCCATTAGGCTTGATCAATTCTTTATTGGGTCCAACAATATAAGCTTATTGTAATACCCCGTTCCCGGAATACGTACTTAGTTGCGTATTCAGTTTCCCTATCGTATTTTTCCGAATTCTTCCGGTATTCGACCGATTTCAGTTCCAAATGTCATTTTCCTGTGCTTTGGATTTTATATGATTTTCCGGAATTTTCCTGAAATTAATTAAATATTTTCAAAACCGGTGTCGGCCAGTGCCGCTGACCGATTCCAGGATTTTTAACTCACAAACAGTTAGGAATTTCTAGATGGTCCTTCAGGCATTATTCCTTAGAATCATATTTTCAACCTACACTCTTTTTCTGGAGATTTTACGAATTTATGAAAATTCCAACGGAGTCGGTAAATAACTGATTCCGGGATTTTTAGTTTTAAAACCATAAACTATTTCTTCAAACGAATTGCACCATGAGCCTTCAAATCTTATTCTTGATTTTTGGTAAAATTTTCGGGTCATTCCGAAATACTTGAATTTTGGGCATTTTTTTCAATAATTGCAAATTCCATTTTCCACCTCATGTGCCACCTCAATTCCCACTCACCCTCCCACCTAACCCCACTCACTCTCTCTCTCTCCCATGGCCGGCCAAGTGGCCAAGGAGAGGACACTCACCTCACCCCTTTTTACACAAAACCCCCCTCTCAATTGCATTATTACACCTCCTTCACAAAATCCCCATCTTATATATAGCTTTTCATTTGCAATTACCTTTTTTCTCCTTCACTTCAAGCAAAAGAGAAAACTCTCTCCCAAACCCTCTTCTTCTCAAACTGAACCCTAGCTCCAAGAACACTTCAAGACCTTTCCCTCCAACTCAAGTCACTTCTTTGGAGCTTGGATCGTGGCTCTCTCCGTCGCCAAGGATCATTTGGGAGCTACTTGTCGTCAACAACCTTTTCGAGCTCACTAACTCGAATCAAACGGTTCCAAGTGAGTATTTCACTCACCAAGACTTGAATTAGCCCTAGAACACTTGTATCTACACCTCTTGTACACCTAGGTCACCAAAACCATGGATTGAACCATCAAACGAAATTTCCAGAAAATCTGTTCTGTCACTGTTTTTCCCACTATTAGTCGACTTACCCTAGGAGCTAGTCGACTAGAACACTTAGCTGAAACTTAGTTTTTCTGGAAAACACAGTATTAGTCGACTTACCCCAATTATCAGTCGACTAATCTTTTCTGGACATAAATCTCAACTCTCTGGAAATCACTATTAGTCGACTCCTGAATCCCCCTAGTCGACTAATCCTCCCTGGACCAGAAATCCAACTTTCTGCATCAATAGACTTAGTCGACTTAAGTATCTGTTAGTCGACTAGAGCTCACTGTTAGTCGACTAACCCTCCTACCCTAGTCGACTAACTCTTCCTGAAACAGAATTTCAACTCTCTGTATCCCAGTTCCAGTCGACTAATCCAGACTGTCAGTCGACTAGAGACCCCTATTAGTCGACTAACCCTTACCCCTAGTCGACTAATTCTGACTGTGTGTCATAGTTAATTTCTGTCTGAATTTGGTTCTTATGCTTGTTACATGTGTATTATATCTTGCTTGTTCATGCTTCAATACTGATATTACATGACCTATTACTGAATAGATGTATCTCTTGTTACCTCATGACTTGTTATTGCATATTCTTGTATCATGACATGTAAATAGTAAATATCACCACCCATCATGCCATCTCTTAAAACAAAGCATG
The DNA here is from genome assembly GCA_038442645.1 of Agave tequilana. Classification (NCBI taxonomy): domain Eukaryota; kingdom Viridiplantae; phylum Streptophyta; class Magnoliopsida; order Asparagales; family Asparagaceae; genus Agave; species Agave tequilana. Next base: position 39,790 of record JAVJIF010029601.1, on the reverse strand, counting down.
ATACACTTGACTTTCCTATAAAAAGCACCAATTTGCATATGGGTCGGGGGAAATATGCGGATATCGATACGTGTTCGTGTTTACAGTGGTAGTAGGTATATTGTACAATCATATTCCGGTCTAACCTGCGGTACACCAGGGGACCGAGGGGAGTGCTTGCTCCCTATTCCTGAATCAGTCATGACTAAGGGCATACATAAGACCCTCCTGAATAGCCTAGCGGCTGGCTTCCGTCACCAAGCAACGGAACAATCCTGGACCGTTATCCCGGGCATGTACGGGGTCCACTGTAAACATAGTTCGTCGATACCCCCGCTGTTTCCAATAACAACCTTGAGTTACTAGGATATGGATCTATGTGCGCTGGGACGCTGGGTCACATAGCTAGATATCACAGTAAAGCAAGTAATAATAATAATAGACTAGAGCTATGCATTCATTCCTTTCTGACTTCAGTTATATATGCTTTCCTTACCTGTTGGTTTATATTCATTAGACCGTTCCAGTTTTCTTTATTCATGTATCCTAGCCATTTGGCCATATATATATTGTTCATTGTTATATGTCTTGATCCCTTGGATTTGCATATTCAGATTCCGAGGCTTGGGTCGAAGTGGAGCCATCCACCGAAGATCAGGCTTTCTTTAGTGAGCAGGCAGATTAGCTCCGGTCCTCGTGCCAGACTCTCTCCTTTTGACTCACGAGATCCTCTTTCTACTTGTGAGCTTTTTGTATACATATTGTGTATATTCTTTTGGACTTGGTTATGATGTAATGCACACGTCATGTGTAATACTTTATAATATCCTGTGATAACTTTGTATGTGTACTTCTTGTGTTGGCATATGTATAGATACCACGCTTTGTCGTGTACTCTGTTTCTTGTTGTACTTTTTGCTTAGCGTATAAACGCGTGGGGCAACTTCTGGCCTACGTATATACGTCGCAGTGACGTCCCCGTATCTGTGGAATCGGGGCGTTACAGGTTGGTATCAGAGCCTAGGCTCTCACACCTAAAGTACAATCAAGCAGCAAATTAATAATTTGCTGATGCCAACTACAATGTACAAAGTTATCTAGTCCTTCTTGATTCCTCTTGATTCCATCCCTTGTGTCCTAAATTCCTTCCATTTTTCCAATTCCAGTTATCTTTCACCAATCGGTATGGAGAGAAGGACGGGCCGTAACCACTCGGGGCAAGCATCGAATGGACCCACAGGGGAGAATGTGGATATTTTGAAGGTCATTCAGACTATGATGGAGAACCAGCAGCAGCAGACTGAACTCCTCAGGCAAGAATTGGCAGCACCGAAGGAGCAGAGGCGGGAAATGTATCGGACTTCAGGAGGCTGCAACCAGCCATCTCTCGGGAGAAGAGAAGCCCTTGGATGCTGAGCAATGGCTGACAGATACCGCAGACTTGTTGAATGCGGCCAGAGTACCGAAGGAGAATCAAGTGGAGGTCGCCAAGATTCAGTTGAAGGACATAGCCAGAACTTGGTGGCTAGCAGAAGAGGCCAGATTGGAGAAACCTGTCACCTGGGACACGTTCTCCAAGAGCTTTTATAGCAGGTTCTTCCCCGTCACTGCTCAGAAGGACATGGAAGAGCAATTCATCAGGCTACAGCAAGGGAGTAGGTCCGTGGACGAGTATGCCGCGGAATTTCTCAGGCTGAGCCCCGTACATGGTGACGGATGAGGAGAAGCGGGCAAGTAGGTTCCAGCAGGGCTTGCAGATGGACATTCAGATGTTCTTAATGCCCCAACAGCTGAAGACTTATTCAGAGGTTCTTACCATAGCTCGGGAAGTGGAGCGTGGGTTGGAGAAGAAGCAAGAGGATCAGATGAGGAACCAGGCCATGAAGAGGCCGTTTCCACCAATGGGGAGAGGAGGCCCATTCAGAGCAGCGAAGGTGCAGATGAGGCAGCAATTCAGACCAGCTCCTTACCAGGCGGGCCAACCATCGGCCTTCTGCAGTTATTGTCAGAAGCCGGGCCACATTCGTCAGTATTGCCGTAGGGCAAATGGATTGTGTTTGGTGTGTGGATCCAGGGATCATTCTATAGAAGCCTGTCCGCACAGAAGGATGGGGATAGCCGGCCAAGCTGTGCCAGCACTTCAGGGACCGTTGGACAGAGAGCACTTCCAGGACCACCGGGGCAGAGGAATCAGGGACCAGTGATGAGGAGAGCTCTTCCCCTTCCTCCACAGCATGTTGTTCGCCCAGTCCAGAGGGGAGCTAGGACAGCAGCAGGGCGTGGAAGAGGTCAAGCCTACAACTTGACGGAAGTGGAAGCTGAGACTTCTGAGGAGGTGATAACAGGTAATATCAGAGTGCATTCTCAACCTGTTTTAGCCCTCTTCGATTCCGGTGCTTCGCATTGTTTTATCTCAGATCATTTTGTGGCATTGCATTCTATACCTGTTAAAGTGTTAGACCACAAATGGGAGATTAGTACCGGGAATGGAGTAGTCATGTCTTCTAGGGTTTGTGCTGATTGTCCAGTGGAACTTTGTGATAAGACCTTGGCCATAGATATGCTCGTGCTAGACACTAAAGGGTACGACGTAATCTTAGGCATGACCTGGCTCAGTCAGTACCATGCAGTTATTGACTGTAGGGAGAAGAAGATTATTTTCAGGATCCCCCGTCAACCGGAATTTCAATTTTGTGGTGAGGTGAAGTCTACCAAGAGAAAGACTCGGTTGACTACTTCGGAGGTTCAGAAAGGAGTACCGGTGTGGGATGAATTTCCAGGAGTGTTTGCGGAGATCTCAGAACTGCCACCTAAAAGGGTAATCGAGTTCTCAATTGATACTGTGCCTGGGACAGCTCCTATATCTAAGGCTCCGTACAGGATGGCACCGACGGAGCTAGAGATTCTGAAGAAGCAGCTGCTGGAGTACTCAGACAAGGGATTGATTCGGCCAAGTGCTTCGCCATGGGGAGCTCCAGTGCTATTGGCGAACAAGAAGGATGGTGGTAAGAGACTTTGTATTGATTACAGGGAATTGAACAAGGTTACCATCAAGAACAAGTATCCCTTGCCAAGGATTGATGATTTGTTTGATCAGCTTCATGGAGCCCGGGTATTCTCTAAGTTGGATTTGCAGTCGGGGTACCATCAGCTAAGGATGAAGACAGAGGATATCCCGAAGACGGCATTCAGGACCCGTTATGGCCACTATGAATTCCTAGTTATGCCTTTCGGAGTCACCAATGCCCCTGCAGTTTTCATGGATTTGATGAACCGAGTGTTCTCGCCCTACTTGGATCAGTTCGTTGTTGTTTTCATTGATGACATCTTGATCTATTCCAGGAACGACAAGGAGCATGCAGAACACTTGAGGATTGTGTTGCAGACCCTCCAGCAGGAGCAGCTTCATGCCAAGAGGAGCAAGTGTGATTTCTGGTTGGACAGCATAGCTTTCCTTGGACACATAGTTTCAGCAGAAGGGATTTCAGTTGACCCAGCAAAGTCCAGGCAGTGAAGGATTGGCCAATTCCGAGGACGGTGACTGAGATTAAGAGTTTTCTTGGACTAGCCGGATATTACAGACGCTTTGTCCAGGATTTCTCTAGGATTGCAGCTCCATTGACCAGGCTCACCAGGAAAGGAGAGAGGTACATTTGGACAGAGGAGTGTGCTGCAGCCTTTGAGCAATTGAAGCAGAGGCTCATTTCAGCTCCAATCTTGAGGACTCCCTCAGGGAGAGGAGGGATGGTCATTTTCAGTGATGCATCAGGGAAAGGCCTGGGGTGTGTGCTTATGCAACATGATCATGTTATAGCATATGCATCTAGGCAACTGAAGCCTCATGAGCGGAACTACCCAACTCATGACTTGGAGCTAGCAGCTGTTATATTTGCTTTGAAGATTTGGAGGCATTATCTTCTGGGAGATAAGGTGTTGATATACACGGATCACAAGAGCCTCAAGTATATTTTCTCACAGAAGGAGTTGAACATGAGGCAGAGGCGGTGGCTGGAGCTGATGGCGGACTATGATATTGACTTGCAGTATCATCCAGGCAAAGTCAATACCGTTCCAGATGCACTGAGCAGGATGCCAGAGAATAGGGTGCTTGTCCAAATCACTCAGCAGAAGGAGTTGATTCAGGACATTATCAGATTGGACTTGATGTTGGTTCGAGGAGCTGAGGAGGCAGGACAGCTCATGGCTTTGCAGATTCAGTCAACATTAATAGATGAGATCAAGGAAGCTCAGAAGGAAGACCCCAGATTGCAACAGTTCCGAGCTCAGGTAGAGGCTGGATTGAGGACTGATATCAGTATTCGTCCGGATGGTGCCTTATATTTTGGTAGCAGGCTTTGTGTTCCCCAAGGAGAAGTTCGGCAGAAGATTTGGCGGAAGCTCACAGTTCAGCATATTCCATACACCCGGGGGGAAACAAGATGTATCAGGATATGAAGAAGCATTTTGGTGGAATGCCATGAAGAGGGAGATAGCCCAGTATGTTGCCAGGTGCTTGGTTTGTCAGCAGATGAAGATTGAGCATCAGAGGACGGCGGGACTTCTGCAACCTTTACCGATTCCCGAGTGGAAGTGGGAGCACATTACCATGAATTTTGTTACGGCATTGCCTCGAAGTCCTAAAGGTAATAATGCTGTGTGGATAATCATTGACCGTCTCACCAAGTCAGCTCACTTTATACCATTCAGGGTGGGACAGTCAACAGAGGTCTTGGCAGACAAGTACTTGAAGGAGATAGTTCGTCTACATGGAGTTCCTGTTAGTATTGTATCAGACCGAGACACCAGATTCAGATCTCATTTCTGGGAGAGTCTCCAAGAAAGTCTAGGGACTCGTCTGAAATTCAGTACATCATATCATCCTCAGACAGACGGACAATCTGAGAGGACTATCCAGATTCTTGAGGATATGTTGAGGGCCTGCATGATTGAATTCCAGGGATCATGGGAAGACCATCTTCACTTGGCGGAGTTTTCTTATAATAACAGTTATCAAGCAAGTATCAAGATGGCACCCTTTGAAGCATTGTATGGGAGGAAGTGCAGATCACCGATTTGTTGGGATGAAGTCGGTGAGAGAAGACTTTTGGGGCCAGAGATTCTGATTCAGACAACAGACAAGGTCAGGATTATCAGAGATCACCTCAGGGCAGCGCAGAGTCGGCAGAAGAGTTGGGCAGACACACTGAGAAGGCCATTGGAATTCCAGACCGGAGATCATGTGTTTTTGAAGATATCACCTACCAAGGGAGTAATCCGGTTCGGTACTCGTGGAAAACTTAGTCCAAGATATATCGGCCCATTCGAGATTTTGGATCGAGTGGGAGAGGTGTCTTACAGGTTGGCGTTACCGCCATCTTTGGACGGTGTGCACAATGTTTTCCACGTGTCACAGTTGAGGAAGTATGTGAAAGATGATAGCCATATCCTGGATCACTCCGAACTGGAACTACAACCGGATTTATCATATCAAGAGCAGCCGATGGCTATTTTGGACAGGAGTGTCAAGGCATTGAAGAACAAGGCTATACCATTAGTGTGGTGTCTTGGAACAGGCATGCACCGGGAGAGGCCACGTGGGAGCGAGAAGATGTCATCCGTGAGCGTTACCCTCATCTCTTCACAACTTGATTGGTAAGACTCTTCCTTCTTATTCCGATTCTTGTTCTTATCCTTATTCTTATCTACCGTTATCTTCCTTCTTGTCCTTATTTATCTGTTCCCTTTCACTTTACGAAATTTCGAGGACGAAATTTTTGTAAGGTGGGTAGATTGTAATACCCCGTTCCCGGAATACGTACTTAGTTGCGTATTCAGTTTCCCTATCGTATTTTTCTGAATTTCTTCCGGTATTCGACCGATTTCAGTTCCAAATGTCATTTTCCTGTGCTTTGGATTTTATATGATTTTTCGGAATTTTCCTGAAATTAATTAAATATTTTCAAAACCGGTGTCGGCCAGTGCCGCTGACCGATTCCAGGATTTTTAACTCACAAACAGTTAGGAATTTCTAGATGGTCCTTCAGGCATTATTCCTTAGAATCATATTTTCAACCTACACTCTTTTTCTGGAGATTTTACGAATTTATGAAAATTCCAACGGAGTCGGTAAATAACTGATTCCGGGATTTTTAGTTTTAAAACCATAAACTATTTCTTCAAACGAATTGCACCATGAGCCTTCAAATCTTATTCTTGATTTTTGGTAAAATTTTCGGGTCATTCCGAAATACTTGAATTTTGGGCATTTTTTTCAATAATTGCAAATTCCATTTTCCACCTCATGTGCCACCTCAATTCCCACTCACCCTCCCACCTAACCCCACTCACTCTCTCTCTCTCCCATGGCCGGCCAAGTGGCCAAGGAGAGGACACTCACCTCACCCCCTTTTTACACAAAACCCCCCTCTCAATTGCATTATTACACCTCCTTCACAAAATCCCCATCTTATATATAGCTTTTCATTTGCAATTTACCTTTTTTCTCCTTCACTTCAAGCAAAAGAGAAAACTCTCTCCCAAACCCTCTTCTTCTCAAACTGAACCCTAGCTCCAAGAACACTTCAAGACCTTTCCCTCCAACTCAAGTCACTTCTTTGGAGCTTGGATCGTGGCTCTCTCCGTCGCCAAGGATCATTTGGGAGCTACTTGTCGTCAACAACCTTTTCGAGCTCACTAACTCGAATCAAACGGTTCCAAGTGAGTATTTCACTCACCAAGACTTGAATTAGCCCTAGAACACTTGTATCTACACCTCTTGTACACCTAGGTCACCCAAAACCATGGATTGAACCATCAAACGAAATTTCCAGAAAATCTGTTCTGTCACTGTTTTTCCCACTATTAGTCGACTTACCCTAGGAGCTAGTCGACTAGAACACTTAGCTGAAACTTAGTTTTTCTGGAAAACACAGTATTAGTCGACTTACCCCAATTATCAGTCGACTAATCTTTTCTGGACATAAATCTCAACTCTCTGGAAATCACTATTAGTCGACTCCTGAATCCCCCTAGTCGACTAATCCTCCCTGGACCAGAAATCCAACTTTCTGCATCAATAGACTTAGTCGACTTAAGTATCTGTTAGTCGACTAGAGCTCACTGTTAGTCGACTAACCCTCCTACCCTAGTCGACTAACTCTTCCTGAAACAGAATTTCAACTCTCTGTATCCCAGTTCCAGTCGACTAATCCAGACTGTCAGTCGACTAGAGACCCCTATTAGTCGACTAACCCTTACCCTAGTCGACTAATTCTGACTGTGTGTCATAGTTAATTTCTGTTCTGAATTTAGTTCTTATGCTTGTTACATGTGTATTATATCTTGCTTGTTCATGCTTCAATACTGATATTACATGACCTATTACTGAATAGATGTATCTCTTGTTACCTCATGACTTGTTATTGCATATTCTTGTATCATGACATGTAAATAGTAAATATTACCACCCATCATGCCATCTCTTAAAACAAAGCATGATACACTTGACTTTCCTATAAAAAGCACCAATTTGCATATGGGTCGGGGGAAATATGCGGATATCGATACGTGTTCGTGTTTACAGTGGTAGTAGGTATATTGTACAATCATATTCCGGTCTAACCTGCGGTACACCAGGGGACCGAGGGGAGTGCTTGCTCCCTATTCCTGAATCAGTCATGACTAAGGGCATACATAAGACCCTCCTGAATAGCCTAGCGGCTGGCTTCCGTCACCAAGCAACGGAACAATCCTGGACCGTTATCCCGGGCATGTACGGGGTCCACTGTAAACATAGTTCGTCGATACCCCCGCTGTTTCCAATAACAACCTTGAGTTACTAGGATATGGATCTATGTGCGCTGGGACGCTGGGTCACATAGCTAGATATCACAGTAAAGCAAGTAATAATAATAATAGACTAGAGCTATGCATTCATTCCTTTCTGACTTCAGTTATATATGCTTTCCTTACCTGTTGGTTTATATTCATTAGACCGTTCCAGTTTTCTTTATTCATGTATCCTAGCCATTTGGCCATATATATATTGTTCATTGTTATATGTCTTGATCCCTTGGATTTGCATATTCAGATTCCGAGGCTTGGGTCGAAGTGGAGCCATCCACCGAAGATCAGGCTTTCTTTAGTGAGCAGGCAGATTAGCTCCGGTCCTCGTGCCAGACTCTCTCCTTTTGACTCACGAGATCCTCTTTCTACTTGTGAGCTTTTTGTATACATATTGTGTATATTCTTTTGGACTTGGTTATGATGTAATGCACACGTCATGTGTAATACTTTATAATATCCTGTGATAACTTTGTATGTGTACTTCTTGTGTTGGCATATGTATAGATACCACGCTTTGTCGTGTACTCTGTTTCTTGTTGTACTTTTTGCTTAGCGTATAAACGCGTGGGGCAACTTCTGGCCTACGTATATACGTCGCAGTGACGTCCCCGTATCTGTGGAATCGGGGCGTTACACTTATAGAGACGGGTGTGTAAATCCAATTAAACTTGTGTAGGCCTAAATTAATTTAGATTATATCCAAATAAGTCTAACAATCATCTACTTGGGACAAAGTATACTGGAAGGATGTTATACATAACTTTATGGTACCAAAACTTTAACTGTCAATAAAGCACGTTTCAAAACAATCTGCTCCATTAAGTGTCTTGCCACCGAACATGGCAATCGTTACCTTCTGTACAATTGAGGTAGGACCTTTCATATCACATGTTTCAGAACCCTTAACGACATAAATCAAATGTGGACGTATGAGATGAAAATGTCCTCTGATCAAATAAGATACAATTCCAACTGGTTTTCACTTTTTGACTCCAACGAGTTTAGCCTTATGACTCCAACGAGTCAACTTTATGACTCCAACGAGTCTAACTGCTAATTCAACAAACTCAAATGCTCAAAAGTAGATTTAGGAAATTCAGTTATAATTTTATTTATCAGAATCAACAAAAATACATAAAGTACACTTAGAAATAATGTCTGCTACTTAAAATTATCCATTTCTCACTAAATCAGGACATCATCATGACTAGCCACCCCATATGAGCAATATGTTCTAAGAAGACTTTAGGTGGAAGTCATTTAATGAGTAGATCTGTAATATTAAAAATAGTACTAACACTATCAACAAACACAATGTGATTCCGAAATTTATCCTTGAAGACAAGAAACTTGATGTCGATATACTTCGACTTTACTGAGCTCTTGTCACTATTGCAGTAGAGCTCTATATCTCTTATTGTTTTTGAAATAATGCTAGTTACAGTCAGATATAGGTAATTGTGTCTAATGCTGAAGAAAAGAACTAGATTTTTTTGTAACTTGAAAGAGATTCTAATAGTTAGTTTCCTCCACTTGCATCCTGGAGCCTTTTTCTTAAGATGCAAAAGAACCATGGCCAGGTTATCTAATGTATCTCTAAGATTATTGAGCTCGCGGTCCAACTCCCTCACCGCTGTCGACTCGCAAGCCCTTGAAGAGCGCGCCCTTGTTGTGCTCTTCGACTGCGGTGCAGCCACTGTCAGATATGTGCCTGTGACGCTTCCACCCTCTCCTCCACCGCGGACGAAGACGAGGCCGGATCTGAAGGCTCACGGTCGGATCTGGTTTCGCCTTGGCAGGATTCGGCCTTGCCTTGGCGCCCCGGCAAGATCCGACCCCCCTATGTTGGTCACCGCCAACTAGCTTGGACAATTCAAAAGGAAAAAAAAAATAATAAAAAAAAAATAAAGAGAGAGAGAGTTTTTTTTTTTTTTTTGGGTTGCGTGGGGGGTGGGCATGTAGATCGCCTCCTTCTCCCCCAGATCTGATTGCTTGCGGGACAGCTGCTGGAGGAGAGGGAGAGATAGGGAGCTCTCGTAGTTAACCAGATTAAAATTTTGAATTGGAACTCTCAAATATCCAAAGTTCCAACTCCAAACAATCAGTTTTCGTTACAACTTTGCAGTAATTCAATGCAGTATTTTGAACCATCTGGGTCACTATTCAGAAGTCCATAGGGCATTCTAAAACCCTCAACAAAATGACAGTTTCTTTCTAAAATCAGAGTTCTATACATAGGACTGGCCTGCAAGTGTCCCCATGCATTATCTTCGACCAATATCGTCGTCGAGGAATCAACATCCTGAATAACTTAAAAATGCCCATGACTTTAATTTATAGTATTTTATACAATTATTTATGAAGTTTGCGTTTGGAAGATAGTGATCCAATTACATTTAACTGTTTTCACAAATTCATCAGCCAGAGCTTTTGTAAGAAGTTGATGGATCATCCAACGAGGAAGCTCCTTCAAGAACAGAGCAAGATAGCTGTTACACAAATTACTTTTGAGGTTGCATTTCATAAAGTATCTGCTTCTCAAATTAGCAAGCCATATTCGCTTGGCCATAGATGGAAAAGGCTGAAAAAAGGCCCTCGCAGGAGGTCAAAAGCTTTTGTCCACCAGGACGAGGATCGCCTCCTGATTTTGTGTTGCAATTTTTGCAGGGTTGAGAAGTTTGGTTTCTGTAGCCCAAAAGATAATTGCAAAATCTTTTCTTCCATTCTTATCATCTATTCCCCACAGAGAATTAGGTTGCTCTTTGATTGCACGAGCCAATTTTATGTGATTTGCAAAGGGAATAGGAACAATATAAGCATTATAAGCAACAAGAACAAGCTGAAGTCAGAAACTGCAAGTAGAAAAAAGAACCAACCAACACAATGGTAAGCAGTTGTTTTGGCTCCATACTCCACTGTATCTTCATTCTCTTTACCCCTCCTCCTGTTTGTAGCATGCAAATGTCAGTGGAGAAGTTATCTGAGCTTGATTTTGATCTGGACTAATCAAAACATACTTTCCCCATTCAAGCCAGTATTGATATTCCTGAAGTACGATTAGAATAGGGCACCAGGTTAACAAGATGATTTAAAAAGCAAGCCAAGAATATGAAGTCAAAACTTCATTTTTACTAAACTTTTTCTCTCTGCTCAACTCGTCAGTACGAGGTTGAGGTCTAACATAATATACATGTATATCACTTTGATCCAGGAAACTAACAGCGGTTAACCTATGTATAATGGACAAGGGACACCCCTCATTTGGTGGAGCAGAGAGTGCAACACTTTAGCCTAATTTCTACTCAACTATCTGATCAACTGATCCTCTCTCAAAGCCAAACACTAGCACTATTGCCGGGAGGTTGGTGGAGGGCCGGCCAGATATGGTGGCTGGCCAAAGAAACCATCTGATCCCTGAAACTGGTACGGATTCGGGGGCCCTGGATAAGAGGAGACACCCACCATTGGGTAGGCAGGCGGCGAAGGCTGCACCGGCGGTGTTCCATAGCTAAATGAAGCAACAGACATCGATCCAGTTGGTGGTGGGGGTGAAGGCACTGGCGGCAGTGTAGGCGGAAGCGGTGGTGGAGGTTGATGCACTGCATCGGGGTGCGGGAAGGGTGGTGGTGGCGGATGTTGTGGCTGAGGCAAATAACAAGGAATGCTGCCAAGGCTACCATTGTTGAGCCTAGGCCTCTTGCTAGCATCAGAAGGGTAATCCTCGCTCCCAGACTGGCCAATGACACCCTCTGAAGCAAGGGAGGACAGTACATAGCTAAGCATATTGACTGAGGAGGTTAATGATATATGCTTTGCCCCAACATCAGAAGCTGATGTTATCTGGCCATCTTCATTCGTTGTGTGGTTCAAGGTGATGGCAGAGAGAAGGCCTTGTGATTGCTGTGGGGTGCAATGGACAGAAGTTGCCTGCACTCTATCTCCAATTGTGGTGGCTGGATACTCCGAAGGGAAATCAGGAGGTGGCGGAGCTTTGGTGTATGCTGAAGATGATGGGGGTGGTGGCACTTCATCGAGATTTTGTTCAGGCAGTGGGGGAAGTGGCGCTTGCCCAATCAACACCCTTTCGACTTGCTCGTACCGCACTTGAGCAATCTAGTGAAAGGAAACATGATAAGCTTCAATTGAGAATAAGGCAAAGAAGTAAACAACTAAATATAACCAAGACATGGACAAATAAGAAAATTAGACTATCAATCACAAACCTCTCTACTACTATAACAACAATTCTTTTTATTAGAATGCCAATTTGTTCGTAAGACGTTCATGTCACGTCCAAACAAAATCTAATCATACGTTAATGTATCTTTAAATAAGTCTGAAATCTAGCCATAAGAAGAAGTTTGTAATAAAAAAAAAACATTTATTCGGGATCTCTTATCTCAAAAAGGATTTTTGAAATTAAAAAAACAACATTTATTAGTTATTAGAGAGATAAAACATGATATGTATCCCCAAAAAGAAGATGAAACATCTCTTCTTTTTCATTCGAGGTTAGAGTTTTTCAGAACCAGAGCAAAAAGCCTATAAAAAAGGGTACAAAGAAAAATCCTTAATAAATTTAATTTACACCAATTCTACTACGTGCCAAAAATTCACTGTCTAAATAAAGGAATGCACCCAAATAAACAGCTAAAAATTAGAACAATGGACATCATACCCTCAACTTCAAAAATATGGGTTCCCACACTAACCCCCTTAACACTCAATAAAAGTACTAGAAAACAAAATGATATCTCAATTTTTTTCTTTATTTTATCTTTAAAAATAAATAAAGCCTATGTCATTAAGATCTGTGACCCCTTGTGTTTGCAAATTCCAGCAACAATTGCATGACCACCATTCTCGCCCATTTTGTCCCATTGCCCTTCCCTTTCAAGCATCACGTAGCTAAGTCACATCCAATGAATATCATACCATCCATGCAATAAAACTCTGTCAAAACACTTTTTATGCTGCAAAATGCAACCTAACCAAAGCAGCACAGTACGAAACCACCTATACCAAGTCCACCATGAGCAATACTCTTAGGGTGAGATTGATATGCGAGAATTCAATTGGGAATTAAAGATTTCCATACGAACTCCTGTTTTTGGCATAAGCTCAACATAACATTCTCGGGAACATGAAGAATATTTCTGCCATGATAGGTAGGTATTCTATAATTTCCCTTGATGGAAATTCATAAAAAAAAATTATTTCCTAAAAGTAACCCTATTTATTCTTCTCACTTTTCTTGCCTTGTCTACTTCCACCACGGCGATCACTGCCACTGCCGCCACCGATTGTCACCCCCACCACTGCCGATTTCCACCGTTGGTGATGGTAAATCCTTGCCACCGTCAACCATCTCCGTCGTCGCTGACCACCGCCAATTGTTAACCCTCCACCACTATTGATCGCTGACCGCCAATGATCGCCGCTCGCCGCCGTCACTGACCATTGCCACTTTCTGACTGCTGCGACCGCCCACCACTGCAATCGGTGATTCAAGGTAAATCCACTGGAGATCTAACTTTTTCCAGTCGCCACTGTCGCTACCGCTGCCACTGCCAACATCATTGCTGCAGCTGCCACCGCAAATGTTGTCATCACAGTTATCGTCACTTCCACCATTGCCACAATGCCACCATTATTCCACAACTGTTGTTGCAACCACTTTCACCTATTTCATTCATTACCACTATCGCATTACAAGGTTAGTTTGAGAAACTTATACTGAGAAATGTCATTCTTAGAAATCATTTCAAGGTACTAAATGCAACAAATAGTTTATTGGTTGGAGTATTCTAATTATACCAAATATGATAATCGAACATTCCCAGGAATGTAATGCATGTGAGTCAAATTCCTGGAAAACGAGAACAATGGTTTATGTGTGGTGTGTTTGGTATGCAGATATTCACTTGGGAATTCTAGATTCACATGCGAATTTTCATGCTTGGTATAAGCTTAAATCCCGAAATATTAGATTCATACAGGCATCAAATTCTCTCATTTCACGGGAATATAATTCCCATCACAATCGTGGATATTTTTATATTCACCTGGTGGGACTACACACACAATTTATTTCCCATATAAACTTGCTTATTCTTATCATTTTTCTTTTCTTTCTTCTGCCGCCATGGCGACCGTTATAATCACCACTACTGCCGATTGTAACAAATATCACTGCTGTGGACTGTGACTACCCCACCATTATCATGGCAATTAGAGCCACTACTAGCATAGACCAGTGACACCTCCACCATCAACCATCATTAATGCCGACCATTGATCACTGCCACCAGCCGCAAAAGCCTACCCCACCAATCATCGCCATTGCCGACCGTTGTCACTACCACCATCATCGTTGACCACTATTATCTCCATTGTTAACCGCCGCCGCCGCCACTGTCATTACTGTCACTGTCACAGCCACCGCCACCACCGCCGTTGATGCCGACCACTACCATTAATGCTACATCATTGCCAGTGCTAGCCGCCGCCACAGCAATCATCACGGATGTTGCCAATCATTATGGCCGCCACCACCATTCTCATTGATCCCACCACCACTACCAATGTCATTGATGCACTGCTCACCACCACTCCGCAAACATTGTTAATGTCACTGCGACCGATGCGAATGTTATCATTACAACCACCACCACCACTCTCATTGTTGATGTTGTGTTGTGGCCACAACCAACACCATCACCAGCACTGCCACTATTGATGCCACCATCGTCGCCAGCACCACACTGTTGTTGCCGCCATTATTACCACTTCGCTCACTGCCTCTATTCTTCCACTAGAAGGTTACTTAGAGAAAGATATATTCCATAACAATGATCATGTTGCTCCCGACTAACATGTATTAGTCTCTGTTGTGTATGCTCAAATTACCCCCAATTGGAGCTGCCTCTAACTTCTCACCAATACACATGTATCTTATCTTATTCTTAGCATATAGTAGCTGCTCATTTATCTCAAAAGTTTTGTTTTAGATGCACTCATTTGCTGGACATATGTTTCTTAATTGCCAAACAGTCTACATCATGATAGGCATATAGTTGTCTTATGTATGTTTCCCTTAAATTTCAAGGGTATTCTACAATCACAATACAGTCCGCAAAAACCCCAATTTACCCTTTGATTCCAAGGACAACACCCCAATGTCTCTGTCATGATAATAAATGATGGATCCTAAGTAGCAAGAATAATCAGTCCTATAACACACAGTTTAGCTAAAATTACATACCATATATTTTGTGTTAGTGATTTTGATTCTAAACCTTTCAAATTTTTAGTCTCTCCACCATTCTCCATTCTAATTTTGAAATTGTTTCTTCTCTACTCGCATCAACTAAAACCAAATATCTTCAGAAAACTCCAGTGTTGTGCTTAATGTCTTAATTCCTTTATGGCCAATCCAAAGCCAAGGAAAAAGCAGTTTGAACCTTAGGCACTGGTTGCCGGCATGAAGCTTAGTGGGATACTTATGAAATGACTCCCAGTGATTCATATGATTTGCTTTTCAAAAAAGAAACTTCCTTATTGTATGGGCCTTTTTCTATTATGGTGAACTACAAGCCTTATAAGCCAGTAATTGAAGGGAATACAATGTTATCTGGAGAGCCAAGGGCCAAGAAGCTGAGTTACTTGAAGGTTGCACTTGTGAGAAAAGCTTTGCAGAGATATGGAACGCAAAGGTATTTAGAATTAAAGAAGAGAGATATTCAGTAAGAAAATGAGGTTCACTCAAGATTAATGGCCAAGCAGTTCCCATACTACGCTTGGGTTCAGTATCTTTAATCCTAGTACAGAATATTCTAATGCGGGTCTTAAGTTTCTTTGCTACCACGCACCACGTTCAAATCCAGGCCACAGTAGGCATTAGTAGCCTAAACAGGGAACAAAATCTACTAGGACTAGAATTGATAAGTTGCACAGTGTTTTAAATCTCAGCCGATATACCGATATATCAGCCAGGATACCTTTTTTCAAAACAAGACGATAAGTGAAAAAAAATTATCGGATATCGTTTGGGACCGATATCGGCTGATATATCGCCACGTGGTCAATATATCAACTGATATCTGAGTTGAAAAAATCAGCCGATAATTTGGCTTTACCATTTTGCTAGGTGGGTCGGGTCACAACCTGCTAATGATGTGAGTTAACATGACTCGGATGTGATACATAAAAAGAGGGAGGAAAAAAAAAAGAAAACAGAAGGAAAAAAGGAGAGAAAATAACCTACCAATCTCTCTCTCAAGCAGCCGAGTTAGGGCACAGGGGGGAACTCCATCTCCGATTGTGACGCCGCCCTCGCAACCGGAGCACTCTCCCCCCTCCTGAGCTAGGGCACCGGCGAATTCACCTCTAATTGCGACGCCTTCCTCGACTAAGTCTGTAAGTTCTCTCTCCCCCCGAATTGCGCCTCCCCCTCGACACCATCTCCTGTCTTTATCTCTCCCTCTCCCTCTCTCTCCGTCTTTCTCCATCTGTTTCTCTCTGTCTCTGTCTTTCTCCATCCCCCTCTCTCCGTCTGTCTCTCTCCATCTCTGTCTCTTTCTCTGTCTCTCTCCATCTCCCTCTCTTTCCGTTTCTGTCTCTCTTCATCCCTCTTTTTCTCTCTGTCTATGTCTCTCTCTCTCCCCTGTCTCTCTCCATCTCCCTCTATTTCTCTGTCTCTCTAGCTCTCTTGTCTCTCCATCTCCCTCTCTTTTCTGTCTCTCTCCAACTCTCTCTCTCTCTCTTTCTTTGTCTCTCTTTCTATGATTATACCAGTCTGGTGGCGTTGATATTATTATTTGTTAGAGAATATTCATTCTTTTGTGATGATCAATTTTCTCAATTTTATTTTTTTACTTATTTTTCAGGAAGGAAGATCATCATTAGACGCTTCTTGGTGTTGCAGACACCGAGATTGTACTCTACTTGTGATTACATGTTTACAAACTTTACACACCATCAATTTGATGCTAGCCGATATTGGGAAGATAAAGAATATTCGAAGTGTCATCATGATAGGAAGGTCAATGTCGGTTTATATATATAGCCACACCATCTCTTCACTTAATGAGGAAAGCTACGAGTGGAGAGATTGTTAGGCTCAGAACTACTAGGTTTGTCACCGCATTCCTATCTTTGTCATCCATACGGGAAAAGAATTTGCAACATATGTTCATTTCTGATGCATAGATGGATTGCGCTCTTTCCAAAATGGATGCGCAAAAAGGTATATCTTTTTTAGTCAGTAACTCTATATATGACATTTAAATATTTTAATGTCTATTTGAATTTGTGTAGATTGCGAAAACAATTGCAAGCAACAAGTTTTTGGACAATACGAATCTTGCACTTAAGGTGATCACGCCATTCGTGAAAGTTTTAGAAGAGTTGATGGGGACAAGGTGCATTTGACGAGTTTCCTCTATATGGTGATTTGGAGGTTGCTAAAATGAAAATTGAAGCGGCTCTTGATGATGAGAAGAAATATCTTCCTATATAGATGACTATTGGTAAAAAAAATAGAATGAAAAGCGTAAGAGCCCTTTGCATAGAGCCAGATACTTCTTGAATCTATATTTCTTTTATGAAAAGGAGAAGATTGAAAAGGATGGTAGCTTTATGAGTGGCTTTGTTAAAGTCATGCATAGATTTTATCCAGATAATCATGAGATTATTGAGAAGATTGGACAACAATTGTCTATTTATCAATTGAAGCAAGGAACATTTGGTAAAAAGTTTGCGGTGTAAGGAAAGAAAAAAATTTATTAATCTAGGTAAAATTTTCATTTCAAGAATATATAAAACAATTAAAGTTAGCAAGTAACTATCTCTAATTATTTCATGCTAGCTCAATGGAGGTCATTCTATGGGACTGATGCTCTCGAATTGAGAACTATGACAATGAGGATCTTGAGCTTGACAACTAACTTTTCTGGTTGTGAATGGAATAGCACTAGTACAATTACATGACTAAATGTTTATTTTTAAATTGCTTTCTTATTTCTTCATGTGTCCATCTCTTATGTCGGTTCATACGAAGAAGAGGAATAGACTAAGTCCTTAGAAGCTACATGACTTAGTCTATGTTAAGTTTAATGCTAGGCTCAAAAACAAAATTTCTATCAGAAATAGAGATCTATTGGTCGCCTACAATGAAGAGGAAAAGCTCATCGAATGGTTGGTACCCGACAAAAGGAATGGCGAGACTATTGATGATGAAGTTTGTCAAGGAGAGCAACTAACTTTTAGGCAAGTTACGATTGCTATGGGAGCTAATTTGAAGAGAGAAAGCGGAAGATCTCCAAGAGCGTTAAAATTTCTAAAGAGAAAGGATCTTCATCTTCCAAGACGAGATCGACAATGGAAGAGGAAGAGGAAGAAGAGTTAGATTCGACATCAGATTCATCATTATTCGATGAGGAACCAACAATTCCTTTGGATGATACCGATGTGTCCGAATACGAGAAGAAGTGTAGAACATGATAAATGTTGCATTTGCTTTAGTATTATAATTTTCTTAAAAAATAAATGTTAGCTATTTGTAACTTTAAACTTTGGTATGCTTACTTGCTTGGTTACTTATTTGGATAATTTTTTTTACTTGGGGGATCGTTTTATTTTATTTTATGTTCATTGCGGTATTTTAATGATGTTTTTATATAATATTTGAATAATAATTTATTTCTTATAATGATGTTCTTATATGTATTGACTATGGATTTTATTTTTGTGTTTTGAAAGTTGAACATTTGGTTAATTTATCTCTTGACGCGTTTGAGGTTCTACAAATACATTTGAGGAGCTTCTACAAAAGGTAAGTATCCCTCATGACTTATGAGTTTATGACCCTAAACTTGATTTATGTAGCTTCATATGATTATGTAGGCAATCACATGTATATTCTTCATCAGGTATGATGTCCGGTGTTTAGTATCATATCGTGATATATCACCCGGTATCTAGTATATAATTTTGCCGACCGATATATCGCCGATATCTGACATTTAAAACACTGGTTGTACTCAAAGATTGCTATGTACAAACATACTGAGAGAGAGAGAGAGAGAGGAGAGTGCATGCATCATAGTGTGCGCAAACAGGATTAACACACCATAAATTGCACGAGTCACACTTAGAAGAGAAGAGAGACAGAAAGGTGATCAGGTAAGGCTTAGAACCAACGTGAGGAAAAACCTCCCATTAATTCAGGAAGCAAACAGAAAATTATGATACTTGTGCCCTTAGAATAACTGTGGGGGAAGGATTTTCATAAGGCCGAACACGGCTTCACTATCACTGATCATATGAATTACATAAGAGGTATGGGGATAATGGTATATCACGATAATGGTGAGCAAAAAAGATGGCACCCTACATAATATCCTCACAGTAAAGGATCATTACAAGTTCAGTCAAGGCATAACCATTATTCATCAGAGAAGCCGCATGGGGTTTATGGTTTATCATGATAACAGTTACTGACGAAGGTGGCAAGGTGGAACTAATATTGAACGACAAGAAAACATTAGGTAGAACAGAGATATTATGGAACGACAAAAAAACCTTAGGTACAACCACCGTGTGTGCGTGTGTGTTGGGGAAGGGGGTGTCCAGAGGGGCAGAGAGAGAGAAGAGAGAGAGAGAGAGAGAGAGAGAGATGCCAAATGCAAATGAGGTAAATCCTAAAAACTAAAACTAGAACGAGCAAGGAAACATCATATACAAACCCGAAAAACATTTCTTTATTACTGCTTTTTCATAAATTGTGAACTTTGGTACAGAGAGAGAACCCGCCTTACCTCACCCCTCGACACTGCAACCCACATCCCTGCAATCGCGCGCGCCCGCATGCACAAGAACCCTGATGTGGAAATTAACGACAACATGATAAATCCTAAAAGCCTACAGAGAGCATTGCAAGGAAACATCTATACCATAAATAGCATGGTTGAAATCTTGATATCAGTATCAATATCAGCCGGAGGATTTTGATATCAAAATCAGTAATACATGCAGCTCCTACTTTGCTTCACTCCTTGTGTAGGCCGACGTAAAAAATCTACATAGTTTTGACACGTTTTGCCAATTTTAAGAATAAAAAGATAAATT
Organism: Agave tequilana; assembly: GCA_038442645.1. NCBI lineage: Eukaryota > Viridiplantae > Streptophyta > Magnoliopsida > Asparagales > Asparagaceae > Agave > Agave tequilana. Next base: position 19,837 of record JAVJIF010029601.1, on the reverse strand, counting down.
GCGGAGGTTCTTCTACAGCTAGTGAATCTACAACAAAGGATCAACTTATTATACACCTTAAGGTTCCAGCAAATGTGGAAATATATATTAACCATGTTGATCTACGCCAAATGATTGAGCTGAAGAACTTACTATCGGAAATTATTTATCATGGTTCGTAATCTCGAAATCAGACTCGGCCCGCAATTTTCGGCATCATAATCGGCCATATCAACCATCTCGTCTCAATGATTTCAGTCTTCAACTTTTTTTAAAAAAAATAGTTAAAAATGTTTTAAAGATTATTGGATAATTAGTAGCATTTTGAGATTTTTTTTTTTTGTACAATAATTGATGGAATTTGAATTATATTTCGAAAAAACTAAGTATATTTCGATGCCAAGTTAAATAAATTAAGTTTTAATACATTTTTTTCTAACAAAGTAATAAATATTCTACAGTTAACTAAATTCATGGCAATACTTTCTAACATTTTTTTTTAACAAATTAAGTTTTAAATAAGAACAAAGAGGTCATTTAGCCTTTTATTCATCAAATGATGAATGATTTGATAATAATGAAACATTACAGTAACGGCTGTTTAAGAAAAGGCAAGATGATGCATAATTTAAAAAAAAAAAAGGAAAGGGGAAATAAAAATTCAGTAGGGGAAATAAAACATTATGGGTAAGAATATAATAGTTACTATACAAAGCTATTATAATCCTAATAAACTACCTAACCTACTGGATTCAAATCTTTAATCTTAAGAGTATAGAAAGTTAGATGCCATTTAAAGTGTACTCCTTTGGTTTGCATATTTGTTATAAACTTGAATATCCGCTAAAATAGGATGTAATTAAAATTCTAACTAAATTATGGCCTCATTTAAATTCCTCTCTGATTAAAATTTAACTAAATTAAGGCTTCATTTAAATCCCGCCTGATTAAGTTCTAACTAAATTAAGGTCTCCTTTAAATTCCTGCCAAATTAAAATTTTAATTAAATTAAGATGTCATTTAAATTCCTAGCACACAAGAAAGTTAGATGTCTCTGCTGATTAAGCGCAATTAAAGGGGACACAAACGGAAGTGGAGGAGGTTCTAAAGCTGAAAAGTATTGCATCTGAGCAATATCTCTCTCCTCAATCTCTCTTAGCAGCATATCAGCTTGTATCAGGCCGATTACGGCCGATTCTCATTTCTTGAAGACGATTCCTCTCTGGCCTACCCGAAATCAATTTTATAAGGCTGATTTTTGTCGGCCATGGTCGACCATACAAATCGGCCAATTTGTATCAGAATCGGCATATTCTTAGAACCATGCTATTTATCCAAAACAAAGGAGTTAATATGTTAGTATAAATGCTAATACAATGCGCATGGGTAACCAACAGAGAAAAACCAGAAAACACAGAACACTAGGACTCAATCACAATTATATATTTTTTTAACTCAGCTTGATTTTCAGAAAGCTAACATATTTCTATCAGCACATCATAAATATAAAGTTGTTCGTAGTAGAAAAAAGGAGCACCTGAAGTTGGTTTCTGAGTTGCTCAATCTTGCGCTCCTGCAAATAGTTTCATCATCCAAATTAAAATATAGATATGTAATAAAGATGCTAACTAGTGAAGAAAATGAAATGCAATTAGCTAGCCCACCTGCTCATTAAGTGCTTCTCTCAAATGGGATGTAGAACTGTTCTAGATGATTCAACAACTTTCAGTTGCTCTATACATTCTCTCAGTAGGCCACGCTGTACCTGCAACTCGTCAGCGACTCCAGTTCCAGTGATGTTACCTATTCACCCATTCGTTCAAAATTCCCATTAAGGAATAAGCAACATTAGCTGAAAATGCAGTAGCATCATGGAAACATACAAAATTTCGGCATTGATGGAGACATAAAAATAGTTTGACTTGATGCATTACTTACAAACTTTAGCTTTTAAGTAATATAATAAGTTCAATAAGAAGAAAAAAAAGGATTAAGATTCAAACTCAAAAATACAAATGCAGATGGTAAATTCAATTTGTCACATTTATACAGTAAAAAGTTCATTTGCAAAGAACATTTCTGCTATTTAGTTATGGATGATTTTGACTGGTGAAAAGTATTTAACAATTAACATCTATGACATCAATAGAATTAACCAAGAAAATTCCCTCATTCAAAAGCTGGTGCTTATAGTGACCATCAGACTGAAGAGCCTATTTCCTAACGACCATTCTCTACATAGTTCGAACCTGTCCTTTATCGACATATTAAGTCCTTTAAAGAACCTGCATTATCATGCCTTTCTGGGACAATGAATATAGTTTAAAATTATTAGATGGACTCTTCTTCCGGAGATACTTCGCTCCAATGGTGAGACCTGTTGTTTCGGTTAAGAGTTAAGAGAACGTGCACTGCACACAAGTATCAGGAAATGGAGTTCTCAATTAATTGGGATATGAAGTGCCTAAGGAGGAGTTAGATATTATCCTATACTCCAAATTAAAGGCACTACCAAATTTCAAATCAAAAATGCGAGAGGGAGCTGATGGGAGGGGGGAAAGTAATAGAAGAGGTGTCTGGAAAGGAAATAGACACGCTTGAATCCAAGTGCTTAAAGGTAGAAGAGAGGTAGGGTAAGGAAACGGGTAATAGAACAAGGTCAATATCTGAATTTGGAAGCAAAAGCAAAAGATTTTTTTTTTCCCCAAGACAATGGGTCCAACCTCATTCTGTGTGGATCCAATCAGGCTAGTGAAATATAAGACAAGTTACAGCTTGAACCAGTAAAAAAAAAAAGCCAGATTCAATTTACCCATTCCATCAATATTAATCTACAAAGAACATTGAACTTCAGTACATTACTTTGTTATCTAGCAAATTTAGATGAATTAAGACATCTCTTGCAATATCCGCACTTGGTTTCCAAAACCAATATTTTAGCTGATTTTACTCTTATTTCGGCTTCACTCCCGCCTTCCTATGTGAAATAGTTCTTTATTCTTGTCATCATGTTTGATCCTCATCATTGAACTGAATTGTGCATACAGTCAGTGTCTAAAGCATTCCTACAGATCAACGGCTTTTCAATCAAAACTCCCATGTGGTCAGTCAACAAACCAAGTAACTTCAAATTCAAACATAAAATTGCCAAAAGTGACATTATGCATAAGTCTGCACAGAACAGGAACACCACAAACACAAGCAGACTGTACAGGAAAGAATGGACAGCCACATATAATAGTTAGAAACTTAGAATAAACATCTGGAGATGGATCATGATATATAACCTAGAGTATCGTGGCACATTGCCAATCCCTTGACTTAATTTGATCTAAAATAGTAAAGTAACAAAAGAAATAACTGCAATCCACAAAACCGGTTAACCAATCCAACATCAGTTCAACCATACCATATAACGCACACACAGGATGCGTATTTTCACACCACTAATGTCGAATCAAGGATCAAATGAATCAAGATTGTAATGAAGAATCCAAACCCAATCTATTACCCCATCAAATGTTTCTTCTCTTTTCTGAACAAAAAGGAGAATGCACACTCTACATTCTAAACTGATCAAGCCAATCCAGTTATTCCACTTATTAATCTTTAGCTATTCAAGATAAATACACACTTCTTTTAGATCCTATTTAGTGCACTTGGAAACCCAAAATGTTTACAGCACATTTACAGCCTAATAGAAATTAAAATTTAAATGACAAAAGGGTGAATGCAATAAGAACTAAGACATCCTTCTGCAATATTTACGCAAACTTCAAACCCAATGTTAAATCTAGCATTGCTTGACAAGGTCAGCAGAAGGTAAAATATCACAAGAACATGTTCAAGGAAAAGTTTTAACATTATAGATCATATTTGAACAATAGAAGTCATAGTTGACTCAATAGAAAATGTGCTGATACATTATTAACATGACTGAACGTGTGAATGAGCAAACCCAATGCAGCAGCGTGAGTAAAGTACTGCTGATGACTCAACATCAGTACTTCAAATTAAAATAACAGCATGCAACCTCGATCTAGGTTTAAAACATCAGTTTGTAACTTATTCTAAGTTCAGACAGCTTAGATAAGTTTTCCTACTTGAAGTCTTATTTATAAGCTAGTAATAAATATAAAGTATATAAACATTTAGCAAAACCAGATAATTTCCCACCTAAGCAGGTACTGATACCTAACTACGCAGGTTAGATTTCTATTGATTTAGATTTCTACTGATTGATAAATCAAATCTTACCATAACTTATCTAGTGATTTTCTACATAATACCAAAGATGTTATCATAACATTCTTAAGAACCATCCCAAAAGATACATAGAGTTATTATGTTAAATTAAAAACAAGTATACTATCTTTGATCAACCAGATTCCAAAAAGAAACAAGTTGCAATTTGTATCTAGTGTATGTATATACTTGTGTGTTTATGTGTGCATGTATATGAAGCTTAAAAACTTTTTGGCGTTTATGCTGGGATCTATTTAAGAAAACTATCCCCCTCCCTGTCTCTTCAATGGGTTGAAATCTCGGTATCTATATCGGCCGTAGGTTTTGGAATTGGAATCAACAATTACCATCCTTTTCTGCTCATCATATCGGCAATGTGAGTATCATTTCTGTCACATCATTCTTATAAGAAATATCAATATTGCACGATATTTAGAACCTTGCTCTCTTCCCTCCCTCTCTTTCCTTTTAGTTATAATACAAAATTTAAATATTTGTAGTAACAATTTATCTAGTGGTTTTCCTTCTATTGTGCATCAAAAACTCAACTCTCCCCACCATTTCATGATCCGGTAATTCATTATTATCTCCATATCTTAAAATTTAGATGCATGAAAAAAATCATGTGATTCAGATACCATCCATTGTGAACCTAATTGCTCTAATATTGAAAAACTATTAATTTTGTAACCATGTGCTGCACAAATGAAGGAACTCAAACCTCAAGGTTTTTCATCTATATACATTCTAGGGATGGAGGTCACTTTGTATGGTGTTGATAGTGTGTACTTGAGGTAGGAAATAGAGGCATTCGAGTGCCATAGGAGAAAATTTCTTGGGTCTTGACCTCTTGTACCCTTATATGTATGTATCTGTATCTGCTGTATTTTAATTTAGGGCCTGTTTGTTTTACTGTAAGTGGCCGCAAGTTGTAAGTCGTAAAATGAGAATGAGAAAAGTGAACTGTAGCGGGAAAAATATATTGTGTTTTATGGTGTTCGGCTGATAATGTGAAAGTCTAAGTGGAAAAATATATTGTGTTTTACGGTGTTTGGTTGGTAATGTAAAGTTGTAAATAGAAAAGTGGACCACAAAATTATCTGTAGCAATGATTTAAATATTACAAATATTATTAAATTAAATCTATTATTGAAAATTAAAATGTATTAATAAATTTCAGAAAAAATATTATATATGTTATTTATAATAATAATATCAATAAAATATTATTATAATTAGTAAATATTAATAAAATGTTAACTAAACAAATATTATAAAATTTTAAGAAAATGTAAAGACTGGAAAAATTTTAAGAATGCTAATAAAATATAAATATTAATAAAAATTTAAGAAAACTAAAAAAATATTATTATAATATTATACAATTATAATATTATAAAATATTATTATAATATTAATTTTATTATAATTTTAACGTAATATTATAATATTATAAAATTAACAAAATAAAGTATAATCATAATATTAGATATAATAAAATATTAATATAATAATAAAGTATATTATAATATTAACAAACTAATTATTTATATTATAAAATTAATAAAATTAAATATACAGTAATTTCATATTAAAACTAATATTGTTATATTATTAAAATATTAATAAAATATTAAGAAATTTGATATAAAATAATAAAAAATTAAATAACAATATTAAATTAAAGTATAAAATATTAAACATTAAAAATATTAAAAATAAAAAAAAAAGATTAAAAAAATTAAATTATTAATAAAAAAATTAAGAACTATTGAAAATAATAAATATTTAATAATATTAAATTATATATTAATTATCAAGTAACATTTTTGGACTGCAAGTGTATTACAAGTAAGATTTACATGACCACAAAATTAACTGTAGCAGTTGCAAGTGAAAAAAATGTAGGTGTAAAAGTAGGATTTACATGACTACAAAATTAACTGTAACAATTGCAAGTGGGAAAATGAGGGTGATCATTTTGCAAGTTGTTTTGCAGCAGCAAAACAAACAACGAAAAATGAAAAAGAGGTTTTACGACTTGCAGTTTTACGACTTGCGGCTCAAAACTAGCACCCCCTAGTCTCTTCATGCTTGCACATGCTCATTGATTATAATCATAGTCTCTTAGATTTATATGAAACCACACACTTTGATTTAGCTATCCCAGTTGCTTCCTATGGCATCCAGAACTTGTTTGTAGATCTATGTACATGAAAGAGGATCAAATGGTTTTCAAGGTGATGACTCTGGCGGTAGAAAATGATTTCTGAGGGTTCATCTCAGTTCATTTAAGGTCTTGCATAGCATGCCAACTTCACTGAGTGTGCAATAAACAATCCAAAATATCAACTCTCTTTAATTTATACTCGATATTCTAAAAGATTCTACTTGTCCCTTAAGTGAAAAATTAACTATTTATTTTGAAATTTTTAGTTATAACTTAAATTAGAGATGCTATTTTAGTAATTTGGATTTTCTTACATAGAAAATATAGTTTCCAAATATATTCTTTTTGAGAATAATTATTTTTTGGATATCCAAATGTACTCGGATAAGTTTCAAATTTTTTTCTACGTGATCTCTTTCCCCCAGGGAACGAAGACTCAGCCGAGTCGTATTTGACTTGGCCAGGTTAGAGTTGACTCGAGGGCTCGAGTTGAAGGGCGGGTCCGAGTCGAACCCGAATCGGCTCCGAGTCAGAACCGAGTCGGGTTCGGCTCGGCGCCCGTGATTCACGAATATAAAGGGGAGAAAGAGGAGCTGCTCTCTCTCTCTCCGTCGATCTCTCTCCTCTCTGCGTGCAAGGAAAAAAATTTCCCTCTCTCCATCGATCCGCCGTTGCCGCCGTGCCCTTGCAGGTACCTCTCTCCCCGTCGATCTCTCTCCCTCTCTTCCTCTGCGTCTCTTTCTCCGTCGAACTCTCTCCCTCTCTGTTTCTGTCTCCATCTCTCTCCCCCACTCTCTCTCCGTCGATCTCTCTCCCTTTCTCTCCCTCTGCGTCTCTCTCCCCCTCTCTGTCTCCGTCTCTCTTCCTCTCTGTCTCTATCTCCCTCCCTCTCTCCTCTCTCTGTCAATCTCTCTCTCTCTCCCTCTGTGTCTCTCCTCAGTCCCTCTCTCTCCCCCATGTTCTTTCTCCCTCAGTCCCTCTCCCCCTCTGTTCCTCTCTCCCTCTTCGTCTCCCCTTTGTTCCTTTCTCTCCCTCTGTTCCTCTCTCTCTCTCTCTCACCTCTGTTCCTCTCTCCATCTGCGTCTCTCCTCAGTCTCTCTCTCTCTCATCCCTCTCTCCCTCTGTTCTCAGTCCCTCTCTCTCCCTCTGTTCTCAGTCCCTCGCTCTCCCTCTCTTCTCAGTCTCTATGTTTTCAATTATTTGAATTTAATTTAAATTAATTTAGTTTAGTTAAACTTAATTTAGGTTAATTTAATTTAATTTTGTAATTATAATTAAATTAGGTAATTTAATAATTTTATTAAAGTTAGGTAATTAAGTTAGTTTAGCTTAATCTAGTATAAACTAGTTTAGTTTAATTTAATTTAGTTTTAATTTAGTTAATTTTAGTTTTAATTTTATTTAATTTAACAGATAATTTTTAAATTTCAGTATGGCTCCAAAGTAATGCGATATTGGATGAGAGCATGGTACCCCTGTTGGTGGAAGTAGAAAACTTGTGAAGTATAATTATTGTGGGAAACAAGTACATGGTGGTATCACTAGATTGAAACAACATATAGCACATGTACCCGGTCATGTGGAAGGATGCTTGCGAGTACCAAAAGAGGTATCTCAAATAATGAGACATCTTTCTGAAGGTAGCAAAGAAAAAAGCAGCCATAAAATCAAGAAATAGCGACTTAGGAAGTCTTTAAGGGCCTGTTTGGTTAAGGGTGGAAGTGTGAAAGTGAGGAATTGAGGAAGTGATAAATAATTCCTTTGGAACTTAGGAATTTGTTAGTAAGTTTTTCGGTATTTGAATGTCATTGGGAAGTGTGGTTTGGAAAATGTTTTGTCTTTTCCGGTGTTTAGATGGTAATGTGAAAGTGAAAGTGGAAAAGTTGACCACAAAGTTGACCGTAATATTAAAATAAAAATTAATTAAGAAAAATAAAAAATGGACTGTAATTAGAATGCAAGTGAGATTTACATGATCAAAAAATTAACTGTCTTGTGCTGTAACTTATTACAAATGAGATTTACATGACCACAAAATTAACTGTAGCACTCAGGAAGTGAGGAAATGATCGTGTAAAAGAGAAAAGAAAAAAGGAAAAGGGGTTTTCTTATTTTCCTTTTTCGGTGTTTGGATAGATACGGAAGTGAGCAATTATACTTCCCTATTTCCTTACTTCCGCCCACTTGCAACCAAACAGCCCCCAAGTGAGGAAGATTTTTATGATGTGACCGATGAAGATTCTGATAATGAATTGAAGAAGTTGGTGGTTTAGGAGGAGTTGAAAAAAGACAACTAAAATAAGTTGTGAAAGAAAGTCATAAAATGGCTTGAAGATCGGCAGAAGGTCATACAAGAGATATTAGTGGCAGTAGTTCGCAGCCTTCAGGATCAGGGATTAACCGTGAATTGCGTCGGAGTATTACTACGGGAGAAGTTGAAATTCAGCTCGTGGCACTAATCCTTACATGTTCCCAACAAAACAGAAATCAATCAAAAGATGTTCTCAACTGAGAATATTAAAAAAGTTGAAAAATCCATGGCAAAATTCTTCTACTACAATGCAATACCATTCAATACATCTAATAATTGTCCTTACTACCAAGCCATGATTAATATTGTTGCGGAGTCAGACCCTACAGGGTATCAGATTAACAATCTTTATTTAGAGGAGGAAATGAAAGAAATTGAAGTATATATTGCTTCAATAAAAACAAAATGATCGCAGTATGATTGCACGATTATGTGTGAGAGCTAGAATTCCCAGAATATAAAGCCTCTTGTTAATTTCATGATTTATCGTGATAGAAGCATGATCTACCATACTTCCGTTGATACTACTAATATCTTGAAGACTGCCAATTATATATTCTCGCTAATGGATAAAATTATTGATGAAGTTGGTGAAGAAAATATCGTGCAGGTTATAACACACAATGAGGTAAGTTTCAAAGCAGCCAGTCACATATTGATGGAGAAGAGAAAACATTTGTTTTGGTCTCTCTGTACAGCACATTGCATTGATTTGATGCTTGAAGATATTGGCTCTATGAAATCAATCAAGGAGACATTAGATGATGCTAAGATGATCACATCATTCATTTACAATAGCCTCAAAGTGATGAATTTAATGAAGTTATTTACCAGAGATAGAGATTTGTTGAGACCAGGTATAATACGATTTGTCACTGAGTTTATTTCTATTGAAAGCCTTATTCGCTATGAATAAGATTTGAAAAGAATGTGTACGACTACCAAATGACGTGAATTCAACAAGAAAATGAATAGAATAAGTGTAAGAGATAAAGTTTCTAATCTCATTATGACTGACCGGCTTTGGAAGAAGGCAAGAGAGGTCCAAAACATTATAATCCTCTTATTAGAGTCTTGAAAATAGTAGACCATGACAAAAAAAACCTACATTATCTATTATATATAATATATGAAGCTATGGATAGAGCAAAATTGGCTATAAAGGCATCAAATAAGAACTAGAAGAAGTACTGAGATATCATTGATAGAAGATGGGAGAGACAATTGCATAAACACTTGCATGCTGCTAGTAAGTCATTTGCTTAGAAATCATATTTGTTGACTAGAAATTGAAACTGTCATATCATAACAATCATGTGTTTACATCATTGTAGCATATTTTTAAATCCAGCACTCCAATATTCAAAAAACTTTTCTACACTTCTAGTCTCTAGAAATGAGAAATGGATAAGTCATTAAAAGATTGGAGTCAGATTTGAATAAACAAGCAAGAGTTATTAATGAGGTAATAATAATTTATTTATTTCATCGATATAATGTTATGTAAATATTAACACTTATGATGTGTATTCTCACAGATAAAATTATTTATGAATGGAGTTCGAGAATTTGGAAGCTCACTGACTAGAAGAGCAGTGCAACAATCTCTTCCAGCTAATTGGTGGATTAATTATGGTGAAAAAGCTCACAAATCTGCAAAAAATTGTCATCAAAATTTTAAGTCAAACATGTTCTTCATCAGGTTGTGAAAGAAATTGGAGCACGTGGTCGCTGATTCATACAAAATTGCGCAACCGGTTGGTAATAAAAAAAGTTGCATAAACTAGTATTTGTGCATTACTATATGCGGTTGCGAGTAAGAAACTTGACATGTAAAAACGATACTGATTATTATTACAACCCAATTGATCTGAACAATATTTTCAATAATGATTATATTTTGGATGAGTAGATCCGGCAGGAAGAACAACTGATATTACTACCAGATGACTTAAGTTGGTTGGATGAAGATATTCGTCGTAGTGACGAAAGTGGCGATGACGACGACGATGGTGATGGCGGTAATGATGACGACGGTCATGGCGCTGACGGTGGTGATGATGATGACGACGGTTATAGAGGTGATGGCGGTAATGATGAAGAGACTCATGGTGTTGGTGGAAGCCAACGAGGTGGTGCTATGATATGAGATTCAGAATATTATGTCACACAAGATACAGATCATAGAGCCCGAGCGGGATTTCGCAACAGCGTAGACATTTGAATCGGTTGGTTGATTTCAGTTCTAGCGATTATTCGAGTGGACATGATAACTACTCACATGATCATCATAGTCTTGAAGAGCATTTACAGGGGTAAGGTTTGAATTTGGCCAACATTCTAGCACTGATTATTCTACCACTAGTGAATATTCTACTAGCAGCACTGAATATCGAGATTTTCAGTAGTATCACCATAGGCTGATATTGCACAACCCCTACTGCCATATTACTCTGATGCTAGATTCTCTGGCCAATCATCTCAGCCTACAGGATCTCACTCACAAACATATTATTATCCTTATGGAAACTATATACCTAGTTTCCATACTTATCGCAGGGATGATAATAATGATTTTGTACCTCCTCGCAATTCAATATAAAAATGACTATATTAGCAGGTATTTATGAATTATTTTGTGCAATTTACTATATTATGCATGTATTTTGATATCTTTTTACCGACGACGCTTGTATTTATGCTTTCACTTTATGTTTTGTGTGATATGCGATATGTTTTGAATATGTGATACATGAATTTTGATGTCTACATTTTTTACGATTTGTCATGATTTTTTCATAATTTTTTTAGCATTCTATGTAGCGTTTTGCACATATCGTCCGAGTCCGATCCGAGTCGCCGAGACCGATCCGTCTCGGTGCCGGCCGAGTCGACAGCCGAGACCGAGACTTTAAACCATGCTTTCTCCATCTCTATCCAACAACATTCACTTTTCTATCTTAGACTCTTTCTCCCATCTCTATCTGATCTTTTCTCTACAATCTCTTTCCTGTTTCTATTTAACAAAATCCACTTCATGTTTTGATCCTCTCTCTCCCCCCTCATCTTTCCAACAAAATCTGCTTCGCTATCTTCGATCCCCTTTCACCCAATAGCTATCTAACTCTCCTCTCTCTTCTCTCTTCCCATCTTTATTTAAGAACAATTTCTCTCTTCCCCATCTCTATCTACTAATAGAGACTCCTCGATCTCAAATTCCATCTACAATCCTATCTCATTTCACGATAACCCCTCCTTAATCGTCTTCTTCTCATATGAAGCACAAAAAATCAAAAAACAAAAAAGGAGAAAAGAGGCAAAACGTAAAATAGCATTGCTATCGATTCATCATCTCTTTCTGTTGACTTTTTTAATTTGAGTACTTCAATAATGATAAAGATGGTAAGTTTTCTATTTGTGTTGTTTTAGATATATACCCACAAATCATATTTAGAAATCTATCCCCCAAATCTTGATATTGTTAATTTACACCTCAAATCTTTTGGGCTTTGAAATTTCCCTCTAATATTACAGTTTGAGAATCAAAAGAGAATATTTTCTTTCAGTTGTTAAAGTACTAGAAATGACTAATCTACCCTCTCTATATTTAATCTACATACTAGCCCTAATCCTATTTCTTCTTCTTCCTCCCCTGGTCTTTGTCTCTCAATTGAAGCTTCCAAAAAAGAAATCAATCACTAAATAGAAAAGGAATTTTTTTGTTGGGCCTAAGAGAATGCGCGTGTAGAGAGAGACCATCGGGGGAGGAGAGAGATAGATAAAGGGAGAGACATAGGGGAGAGAGAAAGGGAGTCGGGAAGAAAGAGGTGGTGACAGATGCGTTGCCGCCCCTTTTTTTTCTCTGTTTCCTTTTGTCTCTTATACTTATTTCATCCAAAAAGTAACCATAAGGGTAAATTTCTAACACCAAAATGATTGAGGGGTAAAATTTATGATTTGGGGGTAAATTTCTAAATAGGTAAAGATTTGAGGGGTATATCTCTAAAAAAATCCCAATCTATTTCTAAAGCAGGTAATTTTAGATGGCATGAAAAAAGTATTTTCATCCGACCTAAGTATTTCCGAGCAATTGAAATATGCAACAATTGGAATATGCTAAATTATGTTTATCAATTTTGTCAAATTCACACTTTTTTCCATTGTTATGATAAAACTTTTAGAGCAATAACTTTAAAGCAAGGTTATTTAGGTAATTTTTAAAAAAAGGACTTTCACTTTTTGCTCTCTCTCTCTCTCTCTCTCTCTCTCTCGTCCTCTCTTGCTGACTTTCTAATCTCATTCAAAATAAATATTTATTCCTATCTTTTTATCCCCATTTCAAACCACAAACCAACCAATTACTCTCTATATATTTGAAGCAAACTAAATATTAACTAATTTCTCTCTTTCTCATCTAAAACATCTTAAACTAAATATGTATCCCAATTTCTTTTTATCCCTATTTGAAACCATTATATCAACAATTAGTCCCTCTCTCTTTCCTAAAGTCTCTCAGACTCAATATACATCTCTATCTTTATTTGACACTAACTTGCTCCTCACTTGCAGTTCAAGGCTATTCAATAATAGATATATATAAGTCTTAATAATTTAAATTAATTATTAAAAGTAAAATGACAGCAAAATTAGTCCAAATAAATGAAGCTTCTTTTTCTAGAGAAGCCCCACAACTGAACAAAATAATTAATTTCAAACTTCTTATTTTTAATTAAGTTTTGAGAAAGAGCCATTAGACTCGTCTATTGGTGTTGTTATCAAATTTTTATTTATAAAATTATTAGAAATATTAGCACATTATTTATATTATTATTAAAAATAGACAAATTAACATACAAAACTTATGAACACCAATAATAGAACATTAACATTTTGGAACAATCACGCTAAAATTGTACTTCATCAATTATCTTTCCTATATCTTCTTTTCGGATATGCACATGATAAATATCAGTTTATGATACCTTTTGAATTTTATCTCTTTTAGATAAGCTATATATCATAGGTAAATTTACATAAGTATTAATTTAACAATGACTTTCTTATTTTTGTATCGTCTTAGTTAATCACAAACATTTTCGAAAACATATAACATAAATACTAAATAGTTATGACTATTTGATAATGCTAATAAGCTTAATAAGCACAAATGTATAGTCCATTTCATTATTAATTCCTTATTGAATTTTTAACATGCATTACACATGCCTGGTATAATCATATCAAAAAAAACTTGAACTTCTAGCAAAGCATATTCTATTATAACAACATCCAAGCTCGTAATAAATTGTGGATTCAGCATTACCTAAGTTAAAGTCAGCTCCAATTTCACTTTGAACTTTTACCACAGCGCTAATAGCCGCCTTGCATTTTCCAAATAATGTATCTTCGTCATAGTCATTAGAAGCATGTTGATAACTTGCAATGAGCTTTTCGAGCATATCCCCATTTGGTTGTTTCTGAAAATGTCAGACAAGCAAAATGTAAAAATCTATTGTGAACAAAGAAGGTACAGAAAAGGATTTGGTACCAGCTAATTGCCATCTAGATGGAGTTAATGATGCTTACCAGCTTGTAGCTGATATTTCTTTCATTTCTATTTCTCCCCAAAAGCTCTTCCTTTAAAGTCTGCCCACGAGGACTAAATACTTTACGTTCCTCCCATATGTCAACCTGGAGGAAAAAACGAAGGGTACACAAGAAAACATATAAAATATATCAAACAGTTTGAAAGCAGAGGGAAACATATTTAGGATTCTTTCCACTAACCAGATAAAAAAGAAGAAAATAGATTTACTCATGGACTAATATAAATCACATACATTGATAAAAATTAATTGACAATTGATTGTGCAAACCATTTACTGAATTACAGAATCCCTTTACACATTTAACATTGAGTGGACCATATCAAGGAGCAAGGTCATTTATGAAACCAAATGATCAATATATGTCTCATTGTAGGCACTTAAAAATAGTTGTTATATTTAAATGGACAGAGTGCTTTAGCATAAAAGTAATAGCAGTCTCGTGAATGCCACCATAAACCATGCTTGAAAATGATGCAATACTTGAAGATACAAATCATGCGCCAGAGCTCAAAGTTGTTTGCTACTTGTCCATATATGATGTCGGAGAATATCCCCCAAAACCTAAGAGCATGGACAGGGACATGGGTATGACCCGGACAAGGATACACGACATGGAAATTCCTTAAAAGTACGACAAGGGGACTACGGCAACATGACACTAGAATATACAATGCACACATATAAATGATAAGAGGACGTGCATATATACATGTATGCATGCATACATAAAATATGCTAGATCAATGTATTACACTTATATTATCCCAAGATATCTAAATTTATCATAGATTCATGCAAATCAATATTTTGGCACATTTTTCCATTATGGTCTTTATATATGCATGAAGCTAAATAAATTATCAAACATATAACAGGAAGAAATATGTGTATGATAAATATAAACACATGTCAAAAAAGTTACAAAATATGCTAAATTAAAAAACTATAGTATCTAATTAACATTTTTAGAAATGTCCAAAGAAGTGTCATTGTCTGACACAGGTGCAGCTCCAGATAGAAGTGTCCTTGCTACATTGCCCTAAGCCATATTAAAAAATGAACCAACTCCTAATCAATATCAAGAAATGAAGTAATCACTGATGTCTAAGAACTTGCTGTTAGAAGGTTAATATCTTACAAGTTAATGTTTATAATTTCTTCTTTTGTTAGCATGCCATGAGACATCCAAAATACCAAAGAATACATGTCAAATAAAATTTTGGACACTTAAAAGGACCAAATAGAATTAAGCAAAAAAAAATTTTAATGGTTGGAGATGACAATGCATATGGAACTATACTGCATAGGTCATTAGACTTTGAAACATATATTTTAAACATAAGAGAAATATAACATTTTAATCCCTCGTTGGGATTGCAATTTAAGCAATTAACTTTTAAGCAGGCTGAAGCAATCATTAAAATGGTCATTGCAAAGTTAAAGTAAGCAGCAATCTGTCGTAAGATTTACAACGGGAAACACTTCAGCACTGCACCACTGTATAGTTGACCAAATTGAGTCAAATGGGGGATTTATCAGATGAAGGTTCATACCCTTGGGAGAAAGGGTTCTAATTTTGTATTAACCACATGTTTCCTGGCAAGATGCTCATTTCATCCATCCTCAGCGTGGCTAATATGCTAGCATACTTAACCTGTGTTTAGCACTTTCTTGCACGTTTCTGGCACTGCTACACCCCAAAGGCCTAAGGATATACTTGCACTAGTCGTGTAAAAGAATAACTATTTAATATCCATGTGGATCATTATATAAATAGAGGCACATAATATTGAATAATATGAGGGTGGAATCAACATCCATATCGAGTATCAAATGTTTGCACTTGGAAGGAGAGGGTCTAAGACTCACCATTTAAGATATAAGAAAGAAAAAAAAAATAAAGAAATGGAGACAAAAGAAGAAACGAAGTGCACAATGGCCCTGTTACAGGTTAGTGGAACAACAAATTCTTTGTGAGCAGTGACAGCCATGACTAATGAAATATTTGGTGTAATTTCTCATACAATAAATGTGATGAATTAAGAATATATGGATCTCTGCATCTCTATCAAGACACAGCATGGATTCTGAAATTCAGTAAATCTATTGATATATGCATCCATATCCTATTCGGATATAGATGTGTACAACCATATGCAGCCAACAAAGGATCCAAATATATTCAAAATTTGTTCAGTCTAGCAATGTATTAAAAAACATGTTATGTAACTTGTTATAACCCGTTACAGAACGTAAGAGCAACTGGTTGTTATATAATACTCGCAAAAAATGCAGTTCCTAATAATGAGCGTTTTTGGAGCGTTACGAACGTTACGAAAAATAACATAATGACTCACTTTATATACACGGGTTGCTAAATATAAAACAACGAAGCAATTTCTCTCTCCAGACCAAATCGACATGAAACCCTAAATTGACAACGGCGAGCGAAGCACTCCAGTTCATCCGCTCTCTGCAATCAACGGTGACTCTCTCGTCTGGTTCTCCCTCTCTACAATTTCTCTTCAATTGCATCTCTCTCATCGGCGAGCATTGAAGCATTCTCAGTCCTCTCTCTTTGATCTCTCTTCAATTGCGAGGAACTCGCCATCGTAATGCTCCAAAAAATCGAAGAACCGCACAACTCTTCAATTGACGAGGAATTCGTCATCGATCTCTCTTCAATTGATGAGAAATCACACGACATTGGAGCACCACAGTTCCTCGATGCTCACTAAAAATTGTTGTGAGACTTGCTAAATGTGTATATATTGTTTTGATATTTTTAAGATTTTTAAATTATTTTGCTATTTATAAAAATTCTTAAATATAGTATATTTATTTATTTTTATTAAATAATTAAATCGTGTAACCTACGTTATACATTATGTTATAACCTATGTTAACATAATAAAGAAAAAAAAACATTATTATTACGTTATCATTATTTCAAAAATTGCAGTCTGGCATCAACCCTAGCAACAGCCACTAAGGTCGCACAAGAAATTTTGTGGCATGACCGTGCTTGCCATGCAAACCACAAAGAATGCGCATCAACACCCATTAAAATACAAGGCTTGAACTCATCGTCAAGGAGGCCAAGCTGAACCAAGCAAGCCATAAAGACCTTGTTATGACAGAGTTTCTGTCACCCGGGAGGAACTGATAATGCTTAGCAATAGAAGAATTTTAGACCTATCTTAAGATTGTTGTTCACAATTTCCTAATAATTATTTTCAGTTATGATGCATCTCTTCCAAAAATAATAATAATAAATTGGTAAAGTTATATGCCCATATCATCCTCTAGCGTTGCTAGTTCCCACTTGAAGGCACTATTAGAAGCAAGTCCCATTACTCTGATACTTTAAGACCTTTAATTCTACATCCCCTGAATCAAGAAACCTGTTGACGCCATATCCATTTTGCTTCACCCATCAACAGTATATCTTACATTCTAGATTGTCCATCTGGTCATGAATCCACTTTATACAAGGAACACATCGTCCCATAATTCCAAAACTTAACACTAATAGAATTTCAATATCTCCAACTAGTTAATTTTATTGTTAACGCCTCTTAATACAAATCCGCGGTCACCAACATGATGAATCTTGGAACTTAAAATGTTTGAGGGCACTTGATGCACACTGATCCTAGAATTAGACTACTGGTCAAATCAGAGACTAAAGAATCTTCTAGAATTATGGTGTTGAGATTAAGAAAATATCCCAAAGTAAATTAAGGTCCTAAAAGTAAGATTACAAGGGCGATTCCACAGTGAAAAAATTCATTGGACTCAAGAAACAATAAACAAGGAGAAGAAAAAACAGATCGGCAACAAATTCGGAACATAGATAAAACCACAAAATCATCAAGACTTTGAGAAAAGGATAAGACCATGCCAATGATTTCTCAGATAAAAGAACACGAGCATATTAGAAAAGAATACCTTGCTAAAAGTTTTTTTTTTCATTTTGATGGTGCGCAATGGAGGTGGGTGTGTGTGTGTGTGTGTGTGTGTGTGTGTGTGTGTGTTTGGGTGGGGAAGGGAAGAGAGACCTGCTTTTCTGCATCTTCTCCACTGTAGAGGCTCGGTGCCCCTTCAAGGATCATTCCCCCATTTACTGCCGCCTCTCTCCCCATTTTCCTCTCCCAACACACAAAAATTAGGGTTAGAGTGGAGGAATGATTTGGATATATACTTGTCTAAATGGGCTGGGCTGGATAAGTAAACCCAATCTGGAAACCTTTGGATTCAAGTTATAAGGACTTCTCATACAAGCCCCTAAAAATTAAAATTTGCACAATTTTACATAATCTCTATTTCACTTGCAAATAATAAATATCCAACAGAAATTTCATTGAGATTAGAGTTGCAGCAATGAGCGGCAAGGGGAGAAAGTCAAACTAAGTCCGTTTTCCTAGGCGCATCAAGATACTCGCTACCTAAAAAAGAAGAAGAATAGGAGGGAAAAAAAGATGGCCAATGAAACTGTGATGTCCCTCAACAAATAAAGATCTTGTAAATACCAAGCGAATAACATTTTACCTTCTACAATCTACTAACAAAAAGAAGGATCTTGAATAATGTAACTAATGTAATACGGAAGGATTGCAATCACCTTCAAACTAAAATTTGAGAATTAAGGTTTTGAAAGAGAAATAAAATAGAAAAATAGGGTTTCGGAAAAGGAGATAAGAAAAAGGGATAAATTTGGGCTTTGCACTCCTTGCACCACAGGCTTTGCACCCTTATGTTACGGGCTTCACACCTCAATCTCAAGAACTCTCATAGCTCATAAAATTTTAAATGGAAAGTTTTAATTGATTCATTGTCTACCTTATTCATTGAGTTGAGCGTCTTTAAATAGGCTACTACAAAGCAAAATTCTCCGTCACAAGAGATGTGAGAGTAAACAATAAAAGCCTATAATAATAGTAAATAGTAAACAAAAAAGACTGCAATGTAAAGCAACTAAAAGTGATTCATCAATTCTCCCTGTCCTGAAAGCATTCATCTCGGTGAATGCAGTGGTAAGTAGCAAGGCAAGTACAACCGGGTGAACCTCATCACACATCCTCAATCAAGCCAAAATGGTGGTCAGGAAAGTAGCACTGACACGTCATAGCTAAACCAAGATGGTGGAGGTAGAACTGGTCTCTGTGACAGATCAGATGTAAAAGATGGTAGGTCGAGCCAATCATAGGTAGCAGAAAGATGTGAATCATCCATGATGAAGACTAAACCAACTACACTTTACACCATAAGTAGCCTAATCTCCTGTAAATCTTTCTTGTAGATATATCTGTAAGGGGTCATACTCATCAGGCGATCTCAATGATAATGAGGTCCTCATAGCTGCCAAAGATGATACTGGCTCCATAGTAGGCTCTGCTAGAAGATCTACAGTGATCTCAATAGGCAGCTCCAGAACTTCCTTGAGCCGTGAGCCGCGAGAAAATCTCTTCTTCCACTGACACCAGCTCAGCAACAATTTTTGGTCCTGACTCTGGCTCTGGA
>JAVJIF010029600.1:0-64691 GCA_038442645.1 Agave tequilana | reverse complement strand
GGAACAGCTTCGGCCCACTTGGAGAAGTAATCGGTTATTGCTAGAATGAAACCGATGTCCTTTCGACGATGGTGGGCTGATGGGGCCAACTACGTCCATCCCCCACATTTCGAACGGCCAAGTAGAGGTCGTAGAGTGGAGTATACCCTGGTGCTTGATGGATGAAATCGCCAGGTATTTGACAGGCGTGACATCTCTTAGCGAGGGAGATGGCGTCGACAATCATCTTGGGCCAATAGTAACCCAATCTTTGGAGTCGGTTTGCCAGCTTCGGGCCAGGTTGATGAGCTCCACAAATACCATCGTGGGCTTCTTTCAACACTTCACGGGCTTCTTTTGATGAGAGGCACCGGAGCAGGATCCCGTCATGCGATCGACGGTACAGTGTTCGCGTGATCGCATTATAATAAAATTTGGGGGCTTTCCTCCGAATGGCGGCCGCCTCTTTGGTGTCTTCAGGCAGGATGTCGTATAAGACATAATCAATATAGGGAAATCGCCAGTCTTTAAGCTCTGGAGCGGTTGACACTTCAAGT
The DNA here is from genome assembly GCA_038442645.1 of Agave tequilana. NCBI lineage: Eukaryota > Viridiplantae > Streptophyta > Magnoliopsida > Asparagales > Asparagaceae > Agave > Agave tequilana. Next base: position 64,155 of record JAVJIF010029600.1, on the reverse strand, counting down.
GTTTCTTTACCGCGACGATCTCCTGTTGACCCTGGGTAGTCTCCGGGGGAATTTTTGGACAGATAGGTCGTGGCTATAGACGAATACCTTCTCCATTGCTCCTGCTGGAGAGCTAGGGAAGCTGCGAGAGATGCGAGGGCATCTGCATGCGCATTTTGGCTTCGCGGCACATGGTCGATGTAGAAGTTTGAAAACTTCTCCGCCATGTGGATTGTCGCGTCGTAGTAGGGTACTAGATCTTCATGTCTGACCTCATACTCTCCGCGAACTTGGCTGACGATGAGTTTGGAGTCACCGTATGCCTCGAGATTTTTAACGCCAATCTCATCGGCGAATTGCATCCCAATCAGGAGAGCGTTGTACTCCGCCACATTGTTGGAACAGGGTTCGGTTAACGAGATAGCCCGGGGGATCACGTAGTTTTGTGGGGAGACGAGTACTACTCCTACCCCCGCTACTGTGTGTCCCTTTGGGCTTGCCCTTGATGCACCATCGAAGAAAAGTTGCCATACTTGTCCTTCGAATGTTGCCTGAGTCAGGCATACTTCAGCGACCTCATCTGGGAGATCCTCATAAAGTTTGGCTGCCCTCGGATCTGGGTGTTCAGCTAAGAAGTCCGCCACCGCTTGTCCTTTAATGGCCTTTTGTGGCAGGAAGGAAGTGCATCTCATATTGAGAGAGCAATATAGCCCATTTCGCCAGCCGGCCATTCAATGATGAAGGCTTTGTCATAAGCAACCTCAGGGGGTTGACTTTTGATATGACATTTATGGTTTGGCCTACCAGATAGTGTCGCATTTTCTGAATAGCGAACACCAAGGCCAAACACTCCTTCTCGATTGGGTTGTACCGATGTTCGGCCCCGATCATTGTTCTACTGAGGTAGTAGATTGCTTGTTCTCGTCTTGGTCATCATTCTGAGCTAGTAGAGCTCCCAAAGAATGATCCATCGATCGGACGTACACCAGGAAGGGTTTTCCGGATACGGAGCTGCAAGTACTGGTGGTTGGGTGAGGTATCGTTTGATCTCCTCGAATGCTTGCTGGCAAGCGTCGTCCCATATGAACGAGACTCCCTTCTTCATCAGCTTAGCGAAGGGTTGGCATCTTCCGGAGAGATTTGAAATAAATCTGCGGATGTATGCCAGTCGTCCTGCAATCCTCTGAGCTCCCTGAGGCTTCTTGGAGGTTGCATTTCCTGAATGGCGCGAACCTTCTCCGGATCCAAATGAATTCCGGTAGAGGTTACAACAAACCCTAGGAATTTTCCGCTGGCTACCCCAGGAATGACTTGGTGGGATTCATCTTCAATTGATGAGCCCGCATGATGTCAAAGACCACCTTAAGGTCTGCTATGTGATCGCCTTTAGTGCGGCTTTTCACCGCGATGTCATCGACATAGCACTCCACCGTCTTGCGTATCTGCTGGTGGAAAATGGCATTCATAGCCCTTTGGTATGTTGCCCCTGCATTCTTTAGTCCGAAGGGCATGACGGTGTGTAGCAGTATACTCCTAGAGGTGTCCTGAAGGAGGTATGCTTTTCGTCGTCAGGGTACATCTTGATTTGATTGTATCCTGAGAATCCGTCCATAAAGGACATTCGCTCGAACCCGCATGTATTGTCAATCATGACATCTGTGATTGGCAATGGGAACTCGTCTTTGGGGCAAGCCTCGTTTAGATCGCGGAAGTCGATGCAGATCCGGATCTTCCCGTTCTTCTTAGCAACGGGGACGATGTTAGCTACCCAGTCGGGATGTTGTTCCTCCCTGATGAAGCGGAGTCAATAAGCTTCTTGACTTCTGATTGAATGGCCTCCATTATTTCGGGACGAAACCGTCGCTGCTGTTGCTTGACGGGTTTTACGTCCGGACTGATGTTGAGGCGGTGCATAGCCACTTGAGGATCAAGTCCAGGCATGTCCTCGTAATTCCAGGCGAAGACGTCTATATACTCTTGTATAAGAGATATTAGATCATTCTTCTCTGATGGTGACAGGCCGTCACTTATGAAGATGGGCTTGGGGTTGGCTTCATCTCCTAGGTTGATCTGAACAACCTTGTCTTCTGTGGGTGGCTCACGCTGTTCAAAGCGGATATCCCAGAGAGCATTCAGATGTTTGATCCAGGGGTCTGTATCCGACTGGATCATTTCTTCGTCTTCGTCTTCCAGATGGCTTGTTGAAACCATGTTTACAGAAAGCCCTTTGAAGATGTTGCCAATACTGACATCTGATTCCCACGATGACGTGTCTGAAGAGTGATCATGGCCTGATGGTTCCTCAGAATCAGAGGCTGACGGCACTGGAGTTGATACATAGCCCAACCCCCGGCGGGTCTGATGATAATAGTCAGGTGTTTTCCCTTTTGGTACAAAAGATCGAAGCAATGATCTCCTTCCTTTGCCGAAGTTTAACCCGGGCCTGTTGATTAGATCGTACCCCATACGCTTCATCATCTTGAGCGTTCTCGGTCATAATGATTGAACTGGGGGGATTCATCCTCGCCTTCTGATTCTTCATGGGGCGTTGGTTCAGACATGATTCGTCCAAAGAGGATAGGTCTCTGGCCCTTTGTCTGGCTGGAACCATAAATGAAGATCCTTGCGCGTCACCATCATCATGGTACGTCCGAAGGATGATTTTATAGGTACATGCAATGATGTCAGAGCATTCATTGCCGACCATACATCCTCGCCCATGTCGGTACTAGTATCCGACGGTATTGACTCAGATTCATACACAGGAAAATACGCGAAATCTAAGTCTTCATTAATATACCAACCGCCTGCATCGTCGGTGGTATCAACATCGAGCTTATTAGTGCTCTTTACAAGTGGTTCTAACTCCCACAGGCACTCTTCTTCTTCGGGCTCGGTGTCAGCTTCATTACCAGAGTCTGGCTCCTCTGGTTGCGGGGTTCCATTATTCTCCTCATATAAGAGGGAATCCGTGAAATAGTTCTCGACCCCTTTGAACGGATGCCTTTCGGCGATCAACGTTCGAACCTGTCCGCTCTCGTCAATGTATTTCATGACTTGATGGAGAGTGGAGGGGACGATGGAGTTTTGGTGGATCCATGGTCGTCCCAGCAACAGGTTGTAGGAAGTGTCAGCGTCAATGACATAACACGTCACTTCCGATTTGAGGCTCCCGATCCGGCATTTGAGCTTGATCTTCCCCATCGGGCGGGAGCTGTTGGCATTAAACCCATAAATAGTCGTCTGGGTTGGGCTCAGACGATGGGCGGGAATGCCAAGAAATTGCATGACTCGGCGAGGTATGATGCTAAGTGCGGACCCTGGGTCTACCTGGATGCGGTTCACCTCGGATGACCCAATATACCCCGTGAAGTATAAGGGTCGGTCATGCTTTCCTTTAACCTGCATGTCGTCTGCTGTGAAGGAAATGCAGGGAACATTTGGAGAGGTGTGGAGGCAATCCTCTACATCTTTCTCTCTCGGTACGTGGGTCAGAAAGACCTCAGCGTTCGTCAGGCTTCTTGTAGAGCCTCTCTGGTTGACTTAGATAGCCTCAGGAGCTCATACAAGGTAATGCGTGCCGGGATGTTGGCTAACTGAGCCAGAACATCGAAGCGGTAAGATGTCGAAGATCCTTCCGCTGCACTTCTTGAAAGAACCCGGGAAAACCGAGTTTTCTTTCTGTTTCTCCACGGGTGGTTTTGTGGAGGGCTGAGCTGGCTCTCTACAGCTGGTTGAGGAGGGACCACCGCCTTTTCGCCGTACTGCTTCAAGTACGCCTGCCCTGAACGGGTGCCTGCTGTCGGTTGGTTGGGCTCTGCCGCCAGGACCATTGTCTCCTCTTCTGAGTCGGTCAACGAAGGAACATCAGCGTCTGTTTCCGGGAAGAAGCGCAGATCACGTGGCAAGATGATGCCTTTCCTTTGCCTTTGGACTTCCTGTTGGTCACAGTCGTCCATTGTTGCTCGTCGACGAGGTCAGGGTGGATCCACATGATTTCCCCTTGAGGTGTAGGGACGGGTACCAAGCCTTTCTCCTGCTGCTGATGAGGGTCTGTATTGACCACTCTCAATTCTCCTTTCGGGACAGATATCACTCCCACGGGCATCGGGGGTCGTGTCCCGAAGTGGAGTGCCGACGTCATGTTGGCCGTCCTCTGTTTCTGCTCCGGTCGGAGTTTTAATACCTCCGCGTCAATTAGGGCTTGAAGGACGTCCTTGAAGATGTAGCAGCTCTTGGTAGGGTGCCCGAGCATCCTATGGTACAGGCAGTAGTTGGGGTTGTCGGTCTTGCCGACTTCTTCTGGGCGTCTGATTTCAGGGAGCTTCAGTCGATTGCTCTTGTTGAGTAATTTGAAGAGCGAGTCGACATGTTCCTCCTTGAAGGAATATTGTTTGTTGGCGCGGGGTTGGCTGGAAGAGCCACCTGCTCTGCCTGTTTGAGGCTTGACGGGAGATTTGGTCTCCGTTGCCAAGTTATCCTTCCGTTTGGTTTGGAGGGATGTGTCTGGCGCACGCCTTGTCGACCTTTCTGGCCTGGGCCTGCCTTCTTCCGCTCTGACGCGGGCGACAATCTCTTCAGCCTGTTCACCTTGCTGGACTAACTGTTTCCAGGTGCGGCTTTCTGCTACTCCTATTTGAGCAAGGAGTGAAGTTTGGAGATTGTGGCGACATGTTTCCACCAGGGTGGCCTGGGTCATGCCGCTCGGACATCGGAGTGCCGTGTTCCGAAATCTTTCTACGAAAGACTTAACGGACTCTCCCTTTCGTTGCTTGGTAGCTAAAAGGGTAGGCATGGTAACCTCCGAATCATCCTCGAAGAAGCGTGTTAGGAACAGCTTCTCCAAGTCGCCCCAGTTCTTGATTGAACCTTCAGGGAGTTTCATAAACCATTCAAAGGCTAACCCTTTCAGGGTGCCAATGAATAGACGTGCCAGGATGGCATCGTTATCTACCACATTCCCAGTTTGGGATTTGAAGTAGTAGATATGCTGGTTGGGCGACCCCTTTCCGTCGAATGCTTGGAGAGTTGGAGCCTTGAATCTAGGAGGGTACGGGACTAAGTCCCACTCGGCCGGATACGGCCGGACCACTCCAGCTTCTTGGAGATCTTACGACTAGCAAGGGCATTGAGTCGTTGCTCCAATAGGCTCATTCTTTGATTTTGAGCCTTCTCCGAATCTGGGTCGCTTCCTGCATGTGCTGAAGGTCTGGACACATCGAAGGAGTGGATCGTCGTGTCCCATCGGAAGGATCAGAGGGTGGACTTCCTCCTCTTCCCCTTCTAGCTCTTGGCCTTCTGGGAGGAGATCTTGCCCTCTCGTCAAGCAATTTCTCAAGCATATGCTTGAGGTCGTCAATGGTTCTCTGCTGAGAGGAGAGTACTTCCATTTGGTGCTTCTGCATCCGGGCCAGGTACTTAGTTGTCTCCTCGGGAGCATTTGCTGTGTCCTCAGGAGCATCTGCCATGTAGGCGGAAACCTCCTTTCCACCGGAAGAATTCGAAGTCCATGATTCTATCACAACTGAGTGAGAATCATCTTCCCTAATGCCGCGGGATAGGGCATTGTAGTCAATTGGGGTGATGGCTCCAGTCCGGGTACGGGTGTGTGTCGATACACCCCTTCTGGCTCAGAGTCTGACCCCTCTGAATTGACCATAGGTTGTTTTCCCCTGCTTCTGCTTGTCATATATGCAGTAAGCTCCGGGTACTCAACGTCAGGGAAGGTTCTCCTTCGGTGGGAGCGTCTTCTTTTAGCTGACGGGGGAATCAGGGTCAGCTGTCTAATCAAAGACGGCTGGTGAACGCCTGATTCGCAATGGCATCCAGAGAGCATCTGGATGAGTTGTTGACAGCAGCAAGAAGAAGTGGCCTGATTGGCACTTCTTTTCCTTGTCAAATAATCCCTCAAATCCGTGGGGGGATTAAATAGACTGGCCTCACAGCGTCGAAGACGGGGGGCAGCGTCTGTGTTGCGCTGTCTGGACGCAAGTCTCAGAAACGCGGAGATCACACTGTTGCGTTACGCGCGTCTGGCGTCTCTGTTGAGACGAGACGCGGTCCTCGCGTTGCAGTTTGCTGCGTTGGAGCAGAGAGACTTGGGACGTTACGCGCGTCTGGCGTCTCTGTTGAGACGAGACGCGGTCGTCGCACTGTTGTCCACTGCGTTGGGACAGAGACACTTGGGGCGTCACGCGCGTCTGGTGTCTCTGTTGAGACGAGACGCGGTCCTCGCACTGTTGGGAGATTTCGCGCGTCTGGCGTCTCTGTTGAGACGAGACGCGGTTCTCGCACTGTTGGCCGCTGCGTTGAAGCAGAGGGACTTGGAAGATAATGGGCTGCTGGGCCCCACGCCTGGGAACGCATGCGTCCTGCTTTTGATGAGACGTAGTAGAAACTTCGCTTCGGCGTTTGGTAAGTTGGTCTCCAGCAGACTCAACTTGAGGAGTCTCGCGTTTGGGTCGCCAAACGCGGATTTCTCGCACTGGTCGAGGTGCGGGCAAGGCATCATATTGAACGCCGCGTCTAACCCCAGTCAGAGAACCATCGGTTCCAACCGAGTGTTGACGCGCGCGTCGTCTTTGTCGACGCTCGGCATTTCGATTGCGTCGTGGAGGAGGAGAGAAAGCTAACAACTTTCCTGGTTTGAAGAACCAGGGCTGTTCACCACGCGGGTCTCTTGGGAGACGTTGACGCGGGGTTTCTGCGAGACGCGGGCGTCACGCGGAGACGCGGGCGTTGTGCGAGACGCGGTCGATCGCAGCAACAGTTGTGCCGTGGACCACGCGGGCCTTCAGAGAGGCGTTGGCGCGTGGGTTCTGCGCGTCGCGGTTGATCGCAGCAGAGGCGTTGGATGTTACGCGGGCTTCGAGGAGGCGTTGACGCGTGAACTGGGCGCGGCACAGAGGGTGACAGCAGCGCCTGGTTGAGCCACAGATTGGGCTTCGGGAGGCTGCGTCGTTGAGACCCTGCGGCAGACGCGGGTCTTGGGGCTCTTGGAGCCAGAAGAGAGAAACTCTTCATACTTCGCCTGGTCGAACTCAACGACGAGTGATTCGACCATCTTCCCCTTACGGAGAACGTCATCCTGCACCATGATGTGTTCATCGGTCACAAATGTAGTCCCCAGCGGAGTCGCCATCTCTTGTTCGGTACGGAAAAGAGATTTTGCCGTAAAATTTCCTTGAATCAGTTGAAAGATTACAACAAAACAATATTCCGACTACAAGGAGGGAGGATGCTTGAATCTTCCCTTTGTTTAAATCTGGGTTCTTCGTGTGGCGATGGAGAGTGAATCTTGTTCTCCGTTGACCAGATGACCGTCCTGGACCGTCGGGGGTCTTCTCTTCGGTCGGTAGGGGAGTAACTCAGCTCCGGCTACCAAACTCTCAAAGAGGAGGTAGGCGAAGATAGGCTAGTACTCAGTAAGCCTGTTGAAGAATCTCTTCTCTCTCGGTCGTCGACGTCGGGCTTCTCTCTCTCGATGCCTTGATCTTCTGACCCTCTGGATTCAAAAATGCCGACCTTAATTGATCACTCGACCTTCTTCTCCCACTGAATCCAAATCTTCGACCTTTCCTTCATAGCCAAACAGGGCTATTTATAGGGGTCTTAGGGGGTGATCGTGCCCCCCTAAAAATGCGCCTGAATGAGGGCCGTTACCCGCGATACGCGCGGTAACTGACTCCCCACGATCTGGGCGGTTGCAACTGAGACGCGGATTTCAGACTAAACGCGCCTTGATGCTGAGACGCGGGCTTCAGGCCGGACGCGCCTTGGATGCTGAGACGCGAGCTTCAGTCTCTTGCGTCTTGGATGCTGAGACGCGGGCGTCGAGCCAACGCGCCTTGATATTGAGACGCGGGCTTCGGGCCGACGCGCTTTGATGTTAAGACGCGGGCTTCAGGCCGACGCGTCTTGAAGTTGAGACGCGGGCTTCAATCCTTTGCGTCTTTGAGACTGCTTCTTTGGTGGCTTGCCTGTTAGTCATTTTTAGACAGCCTACAGCAGGAAGTCTACATCAGGATTTATTTTCTTGCTAGCAGGTGGGGCAATCTCGTGGAAGAGTGTGAAGCAGTCCATTATTGCTTCATCCACGATGGAGGCTGAGTTCATAGCTTGTTTTGAGGCCACAAATCATGCATTATGGCTAAGGAATTTCATCTCAGCACTTGGTGTAGTTGACTCTATTGCCAAGCCGCTGACGATATATTGTGACAATACAGCAGCCGTATTCTTCTCTAAGAATGGTAAGTACTCTAATGGTTCTAGACACATAGAACTTAAGTACTTGGTGGTTAGAGAAAGAGTGAGAAACAGAAAGTGTCAATTGTGAGTTTAAGTACCACTTTAATGGTTGCTGATCCAATGACAAAGGGATTGCCTCAAAGACATTCAAGGAACATGTTGTAAGAATGGGTCTTTGGGCAATCTGTAAATGTGTATTTTGGTACTTATGTAATTGACATTATTGTACAAATAAAAGTTTTGTTTCTGTGTTTCCTGTTATCCAATTATGTGTGCACATATTATGTTTGGATGTATGTTAAACAGGAAATGTCTTTACAAGACAATTACAGGGGTCATTAAGGTTATGGACTCAATTAGTAAGGGTTATCAATGTTGTGGTACATAGAAGGGAGTATGACGTGGATGTTGTATAACCGCTATGACTCGCATTGGTGGTCCAAGCTAATTGCGGTATTATAGTATTTCATATTTGGCTTATCAGTTATTGTTTGTTTTAAAATTCGTGATCACGTGTCAAAGTTTTTCAGTATGGAATCCAATGGAGTCAAAATGATTTTAAATGAGTCTTTTCATTTATTTGTTTTCTAAAGTTTTAACCTAATCGGTTAATGGTCCAAGTGGGAGAATGTTAATCTCATATTAAAGGTGGACCAATAACCTTGGTTATTTGCATTGGATTCCTATTAAAGTTAACTGATATGATATTATGCCCATATTAAAGTCACATTTATATAGTTTATTTAGTCTCTTGAAATATAAAGGTGCCATGATGGAAAGGCTTTATTTCAAGGGGTCTAATTGCAAATGTGCGACCCACTTTTCTCCTCCTGCAAAGAATATAAAACTTACGCTCATTATTTTGAGTCTCTCCATCAGAAAAGAACAGAGGGTTTTGGGAAAGGAAAAGGAGATAGAGAAAAGAGGATCCTTTGCATTTAGGGTTTGCAGAATCAAAGTGAAGGACAAGGGCTTTTTTTCATTCATCACAAGGATCTTCAACCTTCATCTGAATCAATGGCTTCCGGTATGTATATGCATTTAATTTGTATATGCTTTCAATTGCTTGAGATGTATATGATTCTTTGATCCATGGTTTAATTTAATCCGCATTATAGTTCTATAATTTCCAACAATTATAAGAGGGTCAATCTCATGTTGACACGTAAGATTGACCCTCTTATAATACTATAAAAGATTCAAAAACGTTAATGCTTTATCTTCCTGAAACTCAACATTTTATCCATGTGTCATGTTTGTGACTCACACACATGAACTGAATCCACCAACATGAGCCCAACCTACTTAACTAGCTAGCAGGCTGGATCAGTTAATTCGGTTTGGATTCAAATTAAATTAGACCTGACCCCTTATATTGTGAGAGCTAGAACAATGACTGTGATGCGAGTTGAAGAGTGATGCTGACTGTAACGAACTGTAATTTGACTAAAGCACACTAATAGGTGAAGTTCTTCACCTGACCTAAGGATGACCTGCATTTAAAAGGTTTGGTCAAAGGTAAACAACTATAGGTTAAAGGAGTCAGTTAGGCTAACTCATTTATTAAAGGGGTGGTTATGGGGATCGCCCCTTACTACCTGGTTTGTAAATAGCCCAGTTATAAGTGTGTATATAGAAGATAGACTTGTGTTATTCCGGAAAGATTCCGAGACAAATTATTTCCACTCAAATATAACCCTAGACATCCGAGTACAAGATCCACTCTGTTAAAATTGATTTACATTATTTCAAGTAACGAAAAATCAAAAATCATATATTTTGAATACTTTTTACCCATCCATCAAGTAGACGCAAAATGAACAACTGTAAATGACTAAAGCATACTAATTATACTTTTCAGTGTAATTAGGACTGCGCCATGGTATCACCTCAAAAAAAGGCTGCGACCATAGTCCCAGTCCTTAGAAAAGGCTACTACTATGGTAGCAATCCTCAGAAACATATTGCGACTTGATCACAGTCCTCACAAAAAAAACTGCGAGCATTGTAGCAGAGCCTAAAATTGTGGCTGAAATTCAGCCACGTCGCGCCAGCTGAGAGAGTCTCTCTCAGCTAGCGACTGAGATACAGATCCCTCATATGTGTGTGTGTGTGTGTGTTAGCATTCCGATTGAAGTTTTTTCGAGAAAAACATATGTATCATGAACGGAGCTCAGATTCAATGCACCAAAGTTACAAACTATTGAACATCTTGCATGAGGCAGCGAGTTAGCTCCTTTGCGCGAAAGATCATGTTAGTCTTTTGTGGGCTGTGAGCCGTCCGTCACAGCTGATGTACGGTCCGATTCGGAGAGAAAAAAAACACGTTTTGTGTGAGGCCCGTAAAACATATTTTATTTTTCTCTCTCCCCGTTGAGCCATCCATCACAGTTGATGGACGACTCGACAACGTACGGAGTATCAGATGGTCCTTTAACCCACTCCCCTTGCATGAACGCAAGACACTGTAACAGCCATCGGTGAAGCTTTGGTACTGGCTGGTTCAAATTGGCTTTGTCTGTGACCAAGTCGAACGTATGAATGGTTGAAGTTGTACTAATGGGCGGTGATCTGGGGTCAATTACACATGAATGTTACAGCTGGCTGCAGGCTGCGTACAACAAAAAACAATGTGAGCTCACCGTAATATCCGGTGTGGCTGTCGTAATAGCCAGCGTGCATCCCACGTTGTTCAACGAATCGTTCTCCCCCCTCTCATGGCAACTCCGTAGTTCATCGACAACCAGCACTAAGCTCGTAATTTCAGTCCCTTTCATGTGGGTCTTGGGAAGCCGTAGTTTTGTTTTTCCAGCGAGGTCAGGACTCAGGCATTGTCGTGACTCGTGAGCCCGGGGGCTCGAATCTCGGGGGACCTCATTCAAAACCGTGGGGCCCACACCCTTCTTCGCTCTGCGTCCACGTGGCGTCCGTTCACCATCCATCATCATCAGACGCAGTCCCCGACCGACGTGACGTCTCAATCACAGCCGTCCGACAGCGCAGAGCCCACCACCGTGTGGGCCCCCACGCCTCTCAGAAGCGGTGTCAGCCCACAGCGACCCCCGATTGGACAGCCGCTGAATCCACCCCCGCGCTGCACTGCACCCAGGTCCCGCCCAGCTCCCACTCATCCTGCGCCCACGTCAGCACCAGTGTGCACACGTGCTGAGGCACTCCCCGGACGATTAAGTCACCGAGGACTAGACTTTTTTTCTTTTTTGCTTTTGGAGTACACTGAGGAAAAATCTTTCAACCAGAGATACTAAAGGCTAGTACGAGTACCAACCTTGAAAACCTAGGCTGATTTCCTCCGCTGTTTGGGAATATGACCCAAATCACTTTCCATGGAAGACAAAGATCTGCATGTAATAAAAGTAAAGAAGCAAGCAAGTGAAGGTCAGTAGTGTCATTTAGGATGGATAAGAAAGAGGAGTAGGTACCATCACAGGACTGCAGTCTATCTGCAGCTTTCGGTTTCCTGTGGGGGAGGGGAGAGAAGAGGGGCTCAAGGCCTTTGTTGCAAAGGGAATGGGGTGGTGATGCTGAGAGAGAGAGAAGGAAAAGGTGGGTCTCTCTCATTGTCAGCCATATCTGGAAGAGAAGTGCCGGTGAGATAATGAGAGCATTTGGAAAGGTTAAGGATGGTTCTGATATAACACTGCTTTTAGCAATTAATACAGTACTTTTTAATATTTTTAAAAATAAAAAACTACTCCTATATAATAGATAGAGCATTTTTTATAATAACAACCATATTCTGAAGTTTGAACCTGGCACTTATCATTTTCCAAGCAACCCTTTTATGTCATATTTCAATTCATGATGTTTGTACAATATTCACTGGGTATTAATCCATATATGAGCTATACCTACACTAATTAGACAGTTACTGCAATTCATAATGTTTGATACAATTCAAACTCAGAAGAGATGGAAAATTTGAATTCAATTTCTATTGAGTTTGGTGTCTCAAGAATTTAAATTCCTACTTATTAATTAATGCAATTCCTAATTTTCACAACTATGAGAATTCTCTTCCCTTAATGAAGAGGCTAACAATCTTCTAATCCTAATGTAACGGTCCCGGATTTTAAATCATCAAGTTATCTTTTATCCAATCCAATTACACTAATCAATCGCATTATCTTTATAATCATCTCTGAATTCACTAAAAATTTCGACAACATCTCCTCTATAACATGGAGTCCGCCTGATACATCAATATATACTAATCTGGCTTTAACATTGACCATGAATTCAGGTACAACTTCCCACGTAATTATAATAAAATTTCGGCTTAACATCGCCTACTTAATAAATAAATCCTTCATACCTGTTCCAACTCATCAATCCCAGAAAATAATCCAACTCAATTAAAAGAATCGATAAAACAGTTCCAAAAATCTCAGTTCAGAATAAATGAATTATACATAACCCTTAAAATGTATCGATACAGATTTAACTTGTTTTACACCATAACCACTAATCTATACAAAACCAACATGTTAATATAAGTGAGGATTTAAGTGTAATAATATCAACTCTTGATGTCCATCCAGGGTGTTTGACAATAATCCGTTTTATACTTTTGAAGTCCTTCAATGGGGTCTAGTCTTGACCTGAAATATTCAAACTGAGGGGGGACAACTCAGTGAGTAGAGTAAAACTTATTCTTAACTGAATTATGATATTAGTGGTGTGTGATGTATATGATACATGAAATGCAGTGTCCGTAAAACATGAAATATCATGTACATGGTACATGAACTATGTGATACATGTATTTCAATTTGATTATCAATTCACTTTCAATAATTATTTAATTAATCATGGTGTGTCCAAAACAACCAATATTGATGTTTTCATTTCCAGTTAATAGATCATATTCTGATGTTTAACAATTACCATACACAAGTAATACATCTAACACATGTAAAGTGTACACACATGTATATCACAAGTGCACACACATATCAATACACAGAAATAATATTTCACTGTCTTCGACTCCTGTCGGATTCCTCCGGCCCTTTCTTCACACCGTTTTCGACTCCTACCGGATCTCTCTGGCCCCTTCCTCTGTAAGCCATAAATCCCAACATACCCATATATATCACTGATCTCACCAAAAATTTAAATCAGTAAACAATCTTAACTAGTTCTATCAAGAACTGTCATCAATAAACACATGCATCCACATCGTATCAAGAGTTTAACACAAAATTAAATACATTAGTTAAAGTAACCACATCATACTTGTTAATCATATTTATCCAATTTCCTCGTTCATGTATTACTCATGTAATATTCATCACTTTTTTCAAAACTAGTTATATAGCTATTAACTCTCGTTCACAATAATTATAATATTTTATTCGAACAACTTAAATTAGTGCACAAACACAATCCGACTAAACCACAATTATATCACTAACCCAGCATTTAATACTAAACAAGTTTATATATTTATCAGGAAGTCATATTTGTAATTATCGTATAATTAAATTCAATCTATTGGAAACCCCACTCACAATATAATCATATATTAACTTAATAATTCATGACCACTGAATTTGTAACTTTGATTATCATGTATTATCTCATAATTGGAGATTAAAGTATTAATTAGAATTTTTTTTAAAAAATCGGGCTGTTACACCTAATGTTAGCATTTAGCTTGAATCTAAATAATTATCTTTCCAACAACATAAATATGAATCTTGGACTGTATGTATAATCTATCACTCTATCAAGTGTACAAAATAAGGTAGGTCTAGCAGTTGTAATTTTACAACCACTAGTATAATACATCTAAGATGCAGATATATTCATCCACCAGGCACAATCATGGGAGAGGAACACTCATGTGCAAATGATAAGGGTTGACTCATTTCTTTGTTTTCCCTTCACAAATATATATATAAAATAAAATAAATTCAATCTTATTTAATTTAAACTCATCAAATCTTTTATTTTTCAAGCAACTTGTTTGATAGAGAAAAAAGACGGGATCTCTACACGAGTTCTAAACTATAGTACATATATGTAGCTTTTCAGATCAGCAGGTTTTATAGGAACTCTGTTGCCTTGTGGCAGTGGATAGTGGGGAGAGCATGTACGCTTGAAAGAGCTTCTTCATTGGGAAACAGGGCTTGTTTGTGTTTGTGCCTCTTTCTTTCTTGTTAATTTAATCAATGTAATTAATTTATAATAAAGAATAGTCCCACTTGTCAAAAACAGTGAGGAGCCGATCTCAAACACTTTGGTTGAATTCTCAAGATCCCAGTGCAGAGCTGATCTCATGCGTGCTTACCTCTTCCCAAAGATTATTCAGCTGTTTCTAATGAGACAAGCATAATACTGTGGAAATGTAATTTGAAGATATCATGTGAAATCATTTTTGAGTAACTACTTGAATTAACTCAATAGTATCAGTCCTTGGTTATTTTTGTATCCATGGAGGGTTAAACTTGAGAATATTACTGGACCATTTTTCAGGTGGGCTATAGGCCTAATTTTGATTACAAAAGCATTGGAAGTTCCACAATGGCATGAGATTGTTGGAAAGAGAGAGTTTACTGATGGGAAGTTGATAAGGATCGTCGAGGGGTCGTCGAGTGATCGCCGAGGAAGTCGACGACGAAGACGAAGGGAAACAGTAGCAGAAAACAAGCCAACAGCAGCAGGTGCAGGTTAGCCGGTCGACCGGCCCGGTCGACTGGCCCGCAGTATCAGAAGCTCGGTCGACCGGCCCGGTCGACCGACGTGCACAACATGCACAAGTTGGAGCTCGGTCGACCGGTCGGTCGACCGACTGAAGTGACCCAACTCTCTGTTGGGCACCCAGTCGACCGACCGGTCGACGGTGGAAGGGTCGGGCGGTCGACCGACAAGCGGGTGCGGGCTGCGAGTACAGATTTAAAAATCTGTTTGTATTTAAGGGGTTAGCTGTTTTCTAGGGTTTGTATCTTGTAGAAGATCCTTGAGAAGGAAAAGGCTGGAGCTTTCTTGCATTCAAAGAGGCTGCTAGCCATTGTAATCTTCTTCCAAGTAAATTAATCTCTCTTCTGATTGCTCTGAGGACGTAGGCGTTGAGGCCGAACCTCGTTAAATTGGTTGTTTGCTTGTGTTCTTTCTCCTGTGATTGTTTTTGTGCTGGTTGTGATTGTTCTTCGTGCGTGGGAGATTCAAGGAGTGATCCTCTATCGGGTTGTTGTCGCTGTGGGACACAACAAGTGGTATCAGAGCTTCCAGTTTGGCTTGGGATTTCTGGAGATTCGGAGGGCTCGAGATCTGATTCAGTGGAGATCGTGTGTCGATCTCCGATCAGATGTATTGGTGTTCGTGGGATCGTGTGTCGATCTCAGGAGGACGCAAGGAGGACTCGTGGAATCTGTGGTGGAGTAGATCCGGAGAGAAACTCGATCTAGGGTTTCAAGGGAAAGGTAAAAATCTAATTTTTATCTGAATAGAGATCTATTTTCAGTTGATTGTTCTTCCGCATAAATAGAGGATCAATAAATCTCAATGGCAGAAGAAATTAGTTTGGTTAAGACCATGCATCCTCTTCCGAGGATCGACGTGGTGAAGTTCAATGGTACAAATAACTTCGGGATGTGGAGATGTGAGGTTATGGATGCAATGAATGCATCGAACCTCGAGGACGCTCTCCTATTGGAGAAGAAGAGGAACACAACCACTGATGAAGAGTGGGTAAAGATGAACAGGTCAGCGTGTGGGTTGATACGTTCATGTTTGTCGCAAGACATAAAATATCTTGCACAACATGAGATGTCGGCGAAGCATCTGTGGAAAACCCTTGAGAAGAAATACCTGATGAAGAGTGTTGAGTCCAGGTTGCAGCTTAAGAGTAAGCTGTATCAGTTTGGATGAAGAAGGGGAGCACAGTGAATGAGCACATCAACCGATACACGAAGCTTCTTACAGATTTGATAAACGTGGATGTCGTGGTAGAAGAGGAGGACAAGGCGATCATCCTCCTGAACTCACTCCCGGCGGAGGAGTATGAGACATTCACTATGACCTTTATCAATGGTAGGCAGACTCTGGACTACCATGAGATGTCGTCTGCACTGACAAGTTATGAGACGAGGAGAAAGGAGAGATATCCTTCTCAGTCAAGCTCATCGGCGGAGGCACTGGAAGTAAGAGGCAGGGGTTCATCACGGAAGGGCAAGGAGGTTAGAGGAAGATCAAAGTCCAGGTCGGGCTATAGGAATCTGAGGAAGGACCAGTGTGCCTTCTGCAGAGAGATAGGGCACTGGAAAGTAGACTGTCCGAAGTTCAAGGGGAAGAAGAAGGAGTCAAAGGCTGAAACAAATCTTGCAAAAGTGACGAATACTTAGAGGAGCAGTTCACAGGCAGATGGAGCAGATTCAGACTCGTCAGGTTTCTCGTTTTCAGTCAGTTTTCCCATTATCGGTAACTCATGGAAAGATGAGTGGATTTTGGATACAGGTACAACATACCATGCATGCCCTAATCGGGGCTGGTTTTTCAACTTTGAGAAGCTGGAGGGGTGTTCGGTCGTTATGGGCGACGATCACCCATGTAGCGTGGAGGGTGTAGGTACAATCTGAATCAGGATGTTTGATGGGATAGAAAGGGAGCTGAAGGGAGTGAGGTATGCGCCTCAGTTGAAGAGAAATCTAATTTTCGTGGGAACTTTGGAAGCATCGGGCATGGTGATATCTGTTCGAGATGGCGATCTCAGGATGATCAAGGGCTCGATGGTGATGATGAAGGGCGTCCGCCGAGGAAACCTCTACTACTTGAAGGGTAGTACGATTACAGATCAGGTGGAGACTTCGAGTTCCTCAGATGATGGTGGCCCGGAGGTCTGGCAGGAAAGGGTCGGACAGGAAGAAGAAGAACTTTGCGAGCTCCTGCAAAGAAGGAAATGGAAGGTGCTGCTACCTGTAAGTTGGAAGGTGGACACAGCGTTCTGGACAAGAAGAAGGTGAGATTCAGCACCAGTACTCACCGTAATGAAGGTCTTCTTGATTGTGTTCACATGAGCGTATGGGGACCTGCTAAGACGACATCGCTTGGAGGTCACAGGTACTTTGTCTCATTTATTGATGGTTCATCTAGGCAGGTTTGGATATATCCCATGAGACAAAGGGGTGAAGCCCTAGATGTGTTGGTGAAGTGGAGAGGAAGAATGGAGAGGCAGATAGGTAGGAAGATAAAGGAGCTTCATATTGGTAATGTTGGAAAGGACATGTACCAGTTCCTACGATTTGGCCAGAACACAGGTATTGCAACTCACTTCACAACAAGTACAGAAGGGTTGGCTAAAGATGTAGTCCGTTCCTTGCTGGAGGAGGTTCGGAGGTTGTTGTCTAATGCAGGATTAGACAGGTCGTTTTGGGCTGAGGCGACCGAGTATGCTAGCCATCTCATGAACAGATCGACTGCGATAGGAGGTAAAGCTCCATTGAAAATTTGGTCTGGGAAAGCTGCTCAAGATCATTGTTTGCTGCGGGAGTTTGGAAGTCCGGCCTACTTCAGTGCCAAGAATGGCAAGGTGAATCCGCGAGCAAAGAGGTTTGTCTATTGGGCGTCAAGGGAAACAACTACAGGTTGTGGGACCCCAAAGATAAGAAGATCGTGATGAGTAGGCATGTCACTTTGGAGAGACTTCAGGGTTGAAGTCCAACGTCTCTCAGCAGGTGGAGAGGACGGAGACCAAGGAAGGATCGCAGCAGGTGGAGGTTGATGCTACCCCATCATCTCCAGTTGGTTCGACATGGAGGAGACTTCACCGGATGTGACACCGGGTGGAGATCATGAAGCCAGGGTTGATGCTGAACAAGTTGAAGACATTGCTGAGGATGTCGAGTTGTTTGCAGCCATTGGAGCCAAGGTGAAACCACGCTTGTGGGGAAAGAAGCATGAATCTCAAGTTTGTGATCGTGACAAGCTGAAGTTGAAGGCCGTTGTCCTCCATGATGGTCGGGAAGAGGTTCATATGACTCGATCAGACAGGTTCACTGCTGCAAATAGAGGTGCAAGTGCTTGAGCTTGATGAAGCTCATCTAAATGAACTACGGTCGGCTTGATCCTTTTGGGCAAAGGTACGTAGGCAGCCGTAAAGGCGCAGCCATTTGGTGATACAACTCTTATGAAGCTATTTGGGTTCTCGAGAAGTTGTTTGAATCTTCACGTAGAAGTGGAGAGTTGTGGTCGATGGAACTTCACGTAGAGGTGAAGTGTTATGGCCAAGTGAACTTCACGCAGAGGTGAAGAGTTGTGGCCGTTTGGAGCTTCACGTAGAGGTGGAGAGGCTTCACGTAGAGGTGAAGCGTTGTGGCCAGTTGGACTTCACGTAGTGATGAGGTGTTGTTATCTCGATGAACAGGTGATCTTCCGGTGAGAAGATGTTGAGCTTGCATAAGGAGTGGTGTGCATCCAGTTGAAGCCGATGATGTTTGGTGTGCTCTATGCAGACTTGGTTGGACCGTCAGTAGAAGACATGAAGACTAGATAGAGCTGGTCAGTTGGAGAGTCAGTGTTGGCTCGTGTGGAAGTCTTCGTGAGGTCGTAAAGTTGCAGAGTAGAAGCCATGTAGGTGATCGGCATGTATGGAAATTCTCCTAAGGTGAAATGCAGGGAAGCATGTGTGATGTTTTTCAGGATAGCTGAGCTAAAGATTCCAAGCCGAGATCGTGTGTTGATTTCGCCGAGATCGTGTGCCGATTTCGTCCGGTGCGCGCAAGATGAGATCGTGTGTCGATTTCGCCGAGATCGTGTGTCGATTTCGCCAGGTGATAGACTGGGGTTCGTTGAAGATCGGCTCAGATGTTTAGGAAAAAATCTTCGCCGAGGGAGAATTGTTGGAAAGAGAGAGTTTACTGATGGGAAGTTGATAAGGATCGTCGAGGGGTCGTCGAGTGATCGCCGAGGAAGTCGACGACGAAGACGAAGGGAAACAGCAGAAGAAAACAAGCTAACAGCAGGAGGTGCAGGTTAGCCGGTCGACTGGCCCGCAGTATCAGAAGCTCGGTCGACCGGCCCGGTCGACGACGTGCACAACGTGCACAAGTTGGAGCTCGGTCGACCGGTCGGTCGACCGACTGAAGTGACCTAACTCTCTGTTGGGCACCCAGTCGACCGACCGGTCGACGGTGGAAGGGTCGGTCGACCGCCCGGTCGACCGATAAGCGGGTGCAGGTTGCGAGTGTAGATTTGAAAATCTGTTTGTATTTAAGGGGTTGGCTGTTTTTAGGATTTGTATCTTGTAGAAGATCCTTGAGAAAGAAAAGGCTGGAGCTTTCTTGCATTCAAAGAGGCTGCTAGCCATTGTAATCTTCTTCCAAGTAAATTAATCTCTCTTCTGATTGCCCCGAGGACGTAGGCGTTGAGGCCGAACCTCGTTAAATTGGTTGTTTGCGTGTGTTCTTTCTCCGGTGATTGTTTTTGTGCTGGTTGTGATTGTTCTTCGTGCGTGGGAGATTCAAGGAGTGATCCTCTATCGGGTTGTTGTCGCTGTAGGGCACAACAGAGATATGATTAACTAAATAGATTCATCTAGGTCAACATGATTTGTTAACTTTCTGGTTTGCCTAAGAAATTCTGTGCAATTTCAGTGATATCTGATTTATGCACAAATTAAACATGTGATTATGGGAGTAATGAAGAATAAAATTGAATGCATTGTAGTTAATCGAAAAAATCCTAAAAGCTCACACTAGTTTACTAAAATTTAATTCTTATTTTACAATTTTCTTGAAAAAAATTACCTCAAATTTCTTTTTACATTCCCTTAAAAAAAATCTTGGAAAAATAATGCTCAAAAATTCTTATTAGAGTCCTTTAATTGAGCGCTAATTCAGTTATAATCACCAAATTGAAGACTTATTCTTCATCAGTCACAGCCACATCAAATGGTGGCACGTGAAGAAATCAAGACAGTTGCAATGTTTTCTATGCAGCTTCTATCCAAACGACTTTTGAACCAATTTTCCAAACTTCTTTGCTATACCCAAAAAATTTTCTACAAATTATTATACTCTTACTAAATTGAAACCCTATGCGCTAACATGGTTTCATAAAAGCACCCATGTACTATTCAAATGAGCAAAACAAACCCCATTTACTATCAAGTTCAGTAGAAAACACTTCTATACAGTTGTAATATTTGCAATTTCTGTTGAATCTAGGAGAACAATGGGAACTTTTAATGTATCTTAAATAGGACAAGTGTGTTCTTCATGAAATTCAATAGAACAAAAAACAAAAATTATTGTCGACTCCTATAATGGTACATGTTTTTACTGAATTGATAGTACATGAGGTTTTTAGGTTTTGCTCGTTTCAATAGTACAGGAGGGTTCTTATAAAATCATGATAGTGCAAGAGGGCTTTTCTATAATTTACCCTATATTCTATTGTTCAAGACAAAATATTGTCGTATTTAAATGTACATTTTACTTTTAATACCCTTTGCCAAAGGATTTTAATTCAACACCAAGAAGGTATAAGAAATTCGACAGCAATATGTTATACTCCCATGACTAGTAATATCATGACATACGTTGGAAGATAAAAGATTGAAAAGTTAAAATGCATATCCAAAATACAAAGATTTAAGTGTTTGCTGAATACATATTGTAGTGTTCAGTTTCTGACCTTCTCGAGTTTATGACATGTTTCCAACCAACCTCAAACAAGAGAGTGACACGTGGCTGCTTGCAGAACCTTTGAACATGAATCCTCATCCAATTCAAACTCCGAGAATCAAATAGAATCAGTTATGAGAATCTCTATCTCTAAGCCAAATCTTCATTCAAACCAATGGTTACAGCTCGAGAACGGATCGACCATATCAACAGCTGGACGTAGACTACCAAATAAAAATAAACACTCGTGCAAACAGTTCAAATCAAGATATTGGATTCTAACCATCTCTTAGATAAGCTGTTAAATGTTTAAACATAGCTGAACTCTACGACCTTATCCACCAGATACTATCTGTATATGTAACATGCCCCTTCCAATATGAAGATGGGAAATTTAGTCCAGAGAAACCGTTCATGAGATAGTACCCACCATTGTAATTTTTCTGAATTATAATGGAATTCTCCCTCCCTCTCTCCGTGGTATTTTTCTATTTTTGAGTTTTCACGTGCGTTAGATTGATTTTATAATTTATTAATTAATTCCTCATATTTGGTGTTTGATTATATTTCCTTAAAATTACCCACTGCACCTGCATACATATACTTGTATGTGCTTCTGTGCGCACTCGCATGCATTTTTCGTTGACGAATACCAAATGTTCATTGACTTTAAACTGTTTTTTTTTCCTTTTTTTTTTTTTTTTTTTTTTTTCCTTTTCCAATGTTCATTCTTAGTTGCCTTGTCATCAAAAGTTACATTGATTATGATAATTGCAAAGAATTCGTACAGGTTTTACCCATTTCCTTGGAGGCCAAACTAGACCTTGAGACTTTCAAGGGGAGAATCGAGCCATGGGTTCTAGATCACGCAATAAGAATCACTTCACATGCAAAGCCTTGAGAAGTTGAAAAAAAAAAAAAGAAATTGGACGAAGCATAGATGAACGCTAGAATGCATCCGGAGCCAACGCAACGTCGTCATGTGCATGCATGCGGTTAGGCCGCCAACATCTTCAGTCCCTCAAGGCGTGGTCCCAGGGCCAACACAAGTCGAGATCAAGGCACAAATTGGCTACACATAGAAGAAGGCACACCCGCTAGCTCTGCAAGAACTGAAAGATCGTGGCAGTTGACAGCACGCATGGGATTCGAGCTGCCGATCTCCAACGTTGACGACGAAGAAGATGCTCGGAGGACCACCACCGCGGTCGGTCAGTCCCTGCATCGGCAGTTGTGATGGCCATGTTTATGACCTACAATTATTGGACTGTTGCGTTTAGGGAACAACGATGATCAGTTGGGCGAGGCTTGCAAGAACCATTGGAGCCAGTGACAGCTGTGAAGAACTGACTTTCTGTGAGGGATCTAGGTAGCTGGGAGTGGGTTCGGTTTACATGTATGTGTGTGAGTCACTCACAGATATTATAAGAAGGTCAAACTCATGTTGACATGTAAGATTGACTCTTTTATAATATTATACTCAAAAGTTTAAAGTTTTGTTCTCTTGAAACTCGACATCTTATTCACGTGTCAACACGGAGTTGACCGTCTTATAATATATGTGTGTGTTTACACACGCGAACCGAATCCGTTGAGAGTGGCAATCGAGTTGCGTTATACCTGAATTTGACCCAACCGAACTCAAATAAACAAATCGGGAATATTATACTACATTATACTAACTCCTAAACTGCTAGGTGTGGCTTACATGTTAAACGGCTTATAGGGGTACAATATAGCATAGTATTTGTATTTGCAATACGGTAAGCATATTTTTAGTTCTGAAAACCTAAATGCGTCTGAATTGGAAAATAAATGGTATTTTAAGTCAGACTACTTGAGATATTACTGTTGGAGGAGAGAGTACAGTAGAGGAGGTGAATTCATGCCAGGTGCTGTTGAAGATTGTCAAGGAGTTTACGACGAAAGGCAAAGGAACAGCGGGCAGAAAAAGGCAGCAGCAGCAGAAAAAGACAGAGGTCGGTCAACCGGCCCGGTAGACCGACGTGCACAGGATTTGAGCGGTCGACCGGCCCGGTCGACCGCAACACTCCATCTGCAAAAGACAGAGCTCTCGGGTTTGCGCGGTCGACCGGCCCGCCCTTGACTGACAAACCCCAACTCTCGGGTTTTTTCGGTCGACCGGTATTGGAGAATTGGGAGGTCGGTCGACCGTCCCGGTCGACCGACATGCGGGTTCTGGGTTTATTTCTGCTGATCCGTTGTATGAGGTATTTAAGCCTAAAGGATTTCTAGGGTTGAGAATCTCTGCGAAAATTGTATCAGCTCTGAGTACTCTTGCATTCAAAGAGACTTAGAGTCATTGTAATCATCTTCCATATAGAAAACTCTCTCCATAGATTGCCCCGAGGACGTAGGCATTGAGGCCGAACCTCGTTAAGATCTGTTGTTTGCGATTGGGTGACTCTCTTCTTGGTTGTGATTGATTTCATTGTGCTAGGAGATCTGAGGATTCTCTGTTGGTTTGTTGTTGTGATTTGTCTGCGCGCACAACAAGTGGTATCAGAGCTCCAGGTTACGCTTGGGATTCTGAGGATTCGAAGGGCTCCAGATCTGATCAGGTGGAGATCGTGTGTCGATCTCAGGTCAGAGGTATTGGTGTTCGAGGAGATCGTGTGTCGATCTCAGGAGAACGCAAGGAGGGCTTGTTGAATCAGTGTTTGGAGTAGATCTGGTGAGAAACTCGATCTAGGGTTTCGAGAGGCAGGTAAAAATCTCATTTTATCTGAGTAGAGATCTATCTTCAATTTGGTTATTCTTCCGCATAAATAGAGAATCAAAGGTAGATCTCAATGGCAGAAGAAACTACTTCCGTTAAAACAATGAATCACTCAAGGATCGAAGTTGTCAAGTTCAATGGAACTAATAATTTCGGGATGTGGAGGTGTGAGGTCATGGATGCATTGAATGCACAGAACCTCGAGGACACGCTCCTATTAGAGAGGAAGAAGACCACTACCACTGATGAAGAGTGGGCGAAGATGAACAGGTCGGCATGTGGGTTGATACGTTCATGCTTGTCACAAGACATCAAATATCTTGTACAACATGAGACGTCAGCTAAGAAACTGTGGAATACTCTTGAGAAGAAGTACCTGACAAAGAGTGTGGAGTCTAGGTTGCAGCTGAAGAGTAAACTGTATCAGTTCAGGATGCAGAAGGGAAGCACAGTAAACGAGCACATCAACCGATATACGAAGCTTCTTACAGACTTGCTGAATGTGGATGTCACTGTAAGTGAGGAAGACAAGTCAGTCATTCTCCTGAACTCACTCCCACCGGAGGAGTATGAGACATTCACTATGACATTCATAAATGGAAGGCAAACCTTAGTTTATGATGAAATATCGTCTGCACTGATGAGTTATGAGACAAGGAAGAATGAGAGACATTCTGGTCAGTCAGGTTCATCAGCGGAGGCTTTGGAAGTAAGAGGCAGGAGTTCATCAAGAAAAGGCAAGGAGATGAGAGGAAGATCAAAGTCTAGGTCGGGCTTCAGGGATCTTAAGAAAAACCAGTGCATGCACTGCAAAGAAATTGGGCACTGGAAGGTTGACTGTCCAAAGTACAAGGGGAAGAAGAAGGAATCAAAGTCTGAGGCAAATCTGGCAAGGGTGACAAAGGCTACAAGCGGTAAATCACAGGCAGATGGAGCAGATTCAGATTCTTCAGAGTTCTCTTTTTCAGTGACTACTCCTGTTGTAGGTTACTCGGTGGATAAAGAGTGGATCCTGGACACAGGTGCTACATATCATGTATGCCCTAATTGAGATTGGTTTACCAGTCTTGAGAAGTTGGAGGGGTGTTCGGTCGTCATGGGCGACGATCATCCGTGCATCATGGAGGGTGTAGCACTATTCCGATCAGGATGTTTGACGGGATGGTGAGGGAGCTGAAAGAAGTGAGATATGTACCCCAGCTGAAGAGGAACTTGATCTCAGTAGGTGCTTTGGAATCATTGGGCCTAGGAGTGTCTATTAAGGAGGGAGTCCTTAAAATGACAAAGGGTTCAATGGTAGTGTTGAAGGCTGATCGTCGGAATAACCTGTATTACTTGAAGGGTAGTACAGTGACAGGACAGGTAGCAGCTTCTACCAGTCAGAAGGAAGATCTAACCCGGCTATGGCACATGAGGCTGGGACATGCAGGGGAGAAATCGATGCAAGCTCTTGTCAGGAAAGGGCTGCTAAAGGGTGCAGAGACCTGCAAGTTGGATCTATGTGAACATTGCGTCATCGGCAAGAAGACGAAGGTGAAGTTTGGCACAGCTTCACACTGCACCGAAGGTGTTCTTGACTATGTTCACACGGATGTATGGGGACCTTCCAAGACTGCATCAATTGGAGGTAACCACTATTTTGTGTCGTTCATTGATGACTATTCTAGGCGATGTTGGGTGTACACCATGCGACAAAAAAGTGAAGTCCTAGAAGTGTTTGTGAAGTGGAAGGCTAATCAGGAGAGAAGCACGGGAAGGAAGGTCAAGGTCCTTCGTTCTGACAACGGAGGAGAGTATAAATCAGATCCTTTCCTACAGCTATGTCTAGATGAGGGCATAGAGAGACACTTCACAGTAAGGGAAACTCCGCAACAGAATGGGGTGGCTGAAAGAATGAACCGGACTTTGCTAGAGAAGGTTCGGTGCATGTTGTCAAATGCAGGATTGCCAAAGAAGTTTTGGGCTGAAGCTTTGGTGTATGCATGCCATCTTGTGAACAGGTTGCCGTCGTCTGCAATAGGGGGGAAGACTCCTCTTGAAGCTTGGTCAGGAAAAGCTGCTATGGACTATGATTTGCTACGGGTCTTCGGATGTCCAGCCTACTACCATGTCAAAGAAGACAAGTTGGATCCAAGAGCAAAGAAAGGGGTGTTCGTTGGCTTTAAGCGAGGAACTAAGGGGTTCAAGATTTGGGACCAACAGGACAACAAGTTCATAATCAGCAGGGATGTCACATTTGATGAAGCCTCGATGATGAAGCCTACGGTCTCTCAGCAGGTGGAGACCAACAAGACCAAGGAGCTATTGCAGCAGGTGGAGAGTGATGCAAATCCACCATCTCTAGAGGAATCAGTGTCAGTGAAGATCATACCTGAGGTGACACAGGGAGGTGATCAAGTTGTAGAAGAAGATGCTGAAGTTGTTGAAGAGGATCAGGAGCAGGTCATGGGTACTGTTCCAGATACTACTGCAGTTGAAAGACCACGGAGGAATACTAGGAGACCAGGCTGGCTCACCACCGATATGGTTGTTTCATATGCACTTCCAGTTGTTGAAGAGGCTATTCCATCTACTTTCAGGGAAGCTGAGATTAGTTCAGAAGCTGAGTTATGGAAAGGGGCCATGAATGAAGAGATGCAATCTCTTTATAAGAACAACACATGGGAACTGACCAAGTTGCCCAAGGGGAAGAAGGCCATAGGGTGCAAGTGGGTATTTGCTAAGAAGCAGGGATCACTCCAAGAAGATAAAGTGCGCTACAAGGCAAGGCTGGTGGCTAAAGGCTACGCACAGAGAGAAGGAATCGACTACAACGAGGTGTTCTCCCGGTAGTGAAGCACTCGTCTATTCGGATTCTATTGGCTTTGGTGGCGCAGAATGAGTTGGACCTTGACCAACTTGATGTGAAGACCGCCTTTCTCCACGGCGATCTTGAGGAGGAGATCTATATGAATCAGCCCACAGGTTACAAAGCTGCAGGGAAAGAGGAGTTGGTATGTAAGCTGAAGAAATCGCTGTACGGCTTGAAGCAGTCTCCTAGACAGTGGTACAAGCGATTTGACAACTTCATCAGGAAGAAGAAGTACACACGAAGCCACTTCGACCCATGTGTGTACTACAACAAGTTACCATCAGGGGAGTATATCTATCTACTTCTCTATGTAGATGATATGCTGATTGCTTCTAGGTCAAGATCTGCTATTGATTCTCTAAAGAAGACGTCATCGTCTGAGTTCGAGATGAAGGACCTGGGGAAGCAAGAAAAGTATTGGGCATGGAGATCACAAGGGACAGGGATGCTGGCAGGATAAGCTTGACTCAGAAGGGCTATCTGGAGAAGGTACTGTAAAGGTTTAATATCGGGAAAGATACTAAGACTGTTAGTACACCAATGGCGCCGCACTTCAAGTTGTCAGCGAAGATGTCTCCAAGGAGTGTTCAAGAGCGTGAGCATATGTCTCATGTTCCATATGCCAATGCAGTGGGTAGCTTGATGTATACAATGGTGTGTACGAGGCCAGATATTTCACAGGCAGTCTCCATGGTGAGTCGATACATGCATGATCCTGGACAGAGTCATTGGGAAGCTGTGAAATGGATTCTGAGGTACATCAAGGGAACTGTTGATGTAGGCCTGGTATTCGAGAAGGACAGCACCGGAAAGCAGGAATGCATAGGTTATGTGGATTCAGACTATGCAGGTGATCTTGACAAACGCCGGTCTACGACGGGATATGTCTTCACATTCTCGCAGGCACCGGTGAGTTGGCGCTCCACACTTCAGTCTACAGTTGCGTTGTCGACCACAGAGGCTGAATATATGGCTTTGACAGAGGCCATGAAGGAGGCAATCTGGCTTCAGGGATTACTTGATGATCTGGGCGTGGAACAGGATATTTTGAAGATAAACTGTGATAGCATGAGTGCCATCTACTTGGCAAGGAACCAGGTCTATCATGCAAGGACGAAGCATATTGATGTCAGGTATCACTTTGTACGGGAGATTCTAGAAGGTGACATTGACTTGTTGAAAGTTCACACTTCGGAGAATCCGGCCGATATGCTAACAAAGGTGGTGTCGGGGGCGAAGTTTGCACACTGCAAAGACTTGCTCCATGTCCTTCAGGTGAAATGAGCTTGCTGAAGCTTATTTGGGTGAACTACGGACGGCTTGATCCCTTGGGCAAGGGGTACGTAGGCAACCGGGTTGGTGCAGCCGCTATCGAGTCGGAATTCGGCTCAGATTTGGAAATCTTCACCGAGGTGGAGAATTGTTGGAGGAGAGAGTACAGTAGAGGAGGTGAATTCATGCCAGGTGCTGTTGAAGATTGTGAAGGAGTCTACGACGAAAGGCAAAGGAACAGCGGGCAGAAAAAGGCAGCAGCAGCAGAAAAAGACAGAGGTCGGTCGACCGGCCCGGTCGACCGACGTGCACAGGATTTGAGCGGTCGACCGGCCCGGTCGACCGCAACACTCCATCTGCAAAAGACAGAGCTCTCGGGTTTGCGCGGTCGACCGGCCCGCCCTTGACTGACAAACCCCAACTCTCGGGTTTTTTCGGTCGACCGGCCCGGTCGACCGGTATTGGAGAATTGGGAGGTCGGTCGACCGTCCCGGTCGACCGACATGCGGGTTCTGGGTTTATTTCTGCTGATCCGTTGTATGAGGTATTTAAGCCTAAAGGATTTCTAGGGTTGAGAATCTCTGCGAAAATTGTATCAGCTCTGAGTACTCTTGCATTCAAAGAGACTTAGAGTCATTGTAATCATCTTCCATATAGAAAACTCTCTCCATAGATTGCCCCGAGGACGTAGACATTGAGGCCGAACCTCTTAAGATCTGTTGTTTGCGATTGGGTGACTCTCTTCTTGGTTGTGATTGATTTCATTGTGCTAGGAGATCTGAGGATTCTCTGTTGGTTTGTTGTTGTGATTTGTCTGCGCGCACAACAATTACACCATAGCATCCTCAAATCAGACGCAGTCTGAATCAAAGCTACCTGACCTCCATAGTCACATGATATGTTAAAACAGAGAAGAGAGAGCGAATCCCTCAATCCAACTGAGGCTTGGTCACAAGGGAAAAAAAAACCATGTAAAAGTTCTAGGAAGAATTTTTTCAGCCACCTTATCTATTTTATAGGAGTATGTTTAGTATTGATTTTTCTTATGGATCATGTATATTAATGTAACACCCCGTTCCTGAAATACGTACTTAGATACGTATTCTAATTTTTTTAACATATTTATTTGATTTATCTTGTATTTATTTTTATTTTATGATTATTGATGTGATTGTTTTGTGTTGAATTTGTATTCGTGGACTCGGAGTCAGCCCTAGTCTGAACCGGGGGCCCGAACCAAGTGCTTCGCTCGATTTGGCCTTTCTACTAGTCTGATTTGACCGATTTCAGTTTCAAATATCATTTACAAATATTTTAAATTTTCATGATTTTTTTGAATATTTCAGAAGTTTTCTGTAAAATCTCCAAAACCGGTATCGGTCGGCATCGCTGACTGATTCCCGAATTTTTAGTTTTCAAATAGGATTGAATTTTCAAAAACGGATTTCATGTTACTTCTTAAAATTTCATTTTCTATCTAAATTCATTTTTTGGGATTTTTCTGAATTTATCGAAAATCCACCGATTTTGATGTCCGACCGATACTGCCGGAAGATTTCAGAATTTTTAATTTGAAATTCACATTGAATTTCTTGAATCCGATTGAAGTGGGCATCTTAAAATATTATTTTCTATTTTTGAGAATTTTTCGGGACGATTCTGAAACAGTCAATTTTACCCTATTTAAATAATATTATTTTCTTTCTCCATTTCTTTTTCCTTTCCTTCCCAAAAGTCAGCCTCTGACACAGCCCATCCCTCATCACATCACCTACCAACCCCATGTCCCATGACATCAATTTACCTTTTAAATAAACATCTCCCATTCCCTTTCTAATCATCCCCTTTTCTTTTTCTTTTTCTTTTTTTCTTTTTTTTTTTCCTTCTCCTTTTCTTCTGTTGGCGCCCGACGGCCAGACCCCCCTCTCTCTTCCTAGACCCGGCGCCACCGGCGGGGCCTGAGCGCCGCCGGCGCATCGCCAGCGGCTGGGTGCGGCCAGGGGGCCTCCTGGCCTCCTATGCGCGAGCGTGGAGGGGGCGACAGCTCCCCTCCCTCTCTCTTTCTCCCTCTCTCTGTTGGCCAGGCCGGCGGCCAAGGCCGCCGCCGACGGCCACTGGCCGGAGAGGGGCCAGTCCCCCTCTCCCTTCTCTCTCTCAGATCTCTCTCTCCCCCTCTCTTTCTTCTCTCTCTCCCTCTCCTCTCCCTCTCTTTTGGGGTGGCCGGCGACCACCCCTGCCTGCGCCGGCCACGGCGGCCGGCGTATCTCCTTGCGCCTCCCTAGCCGCAGCTGGGGAGCAACAGACCAGCCAAGGCCAGAGCCTGGGCTGTGCATGGGCTAGGGAAGCTGCTGCTTCCCTACTCTCTCTCCTCTCCCGTTGTCTCTCTCTCCCTCTTCCTTCTCTGTTGGACGCCGCCGATGGCCAGGGCCGCCGCTGGACAACTCCCTGGCTGGCCAGAGGCCGGCCAGGCCCCCGGGCCCACGGGGAGCCGTGGGCCCTCCATGATCAGGGGCTGCGTGAGCAGCCCCAATTTTCTCTCTCTTCTCTCTCCCCTACAACCCTTTCTCTCTCTAACTGATCTCCTCTCTACTATTTCTCTCTCTACTCTCTCTCCTGTTCTCATCTTCTCTCTCTAAAAACCCTTCTTTCTCTCTCTAGACTTTCTCTCTCTAGAAAACCCTCTTTCTCTCTCTAGACTCTCTATAAACCTCTCTTTCTCTCTCTAGCTCCTTCTCTCTATTCTCTATCTCCTCTTCCCTTTCTCTCTCTCTAAAAATAATAATATTTGTATATTTTTAATGTATGGATTGACAGTGTGCGCGTATTTCTGGTGTTTCGGGATTTCACTCCGTTTTCCGGTGAATTAGGCGAGTACAGTTTCTTTTGAACATGCATCCATTTTATCATTATGTGAGTACATTTCTTTTGATATTTCATGTTCTATTACCATCGTTCCATATCTAATAACTGTTATCCTGCTTTTTATACATAATATGTAAGTTGATATGTATAACACCGACACTGATATGTTACACCCGGTACTTGCTATGCTATATTTGACCTATGATATCTGACACCGGTACTTGCCATGCTATATTTGACACATGATACCCGACACCGGTACTTGCCATGCTATATTTGACTTATGATATCTGACACCGGTATTTGCCATGCTATATTTGACCTATGATACTCGACACCGGTACTTGCCATGCCACACTTGTCCTGATATTGTGACACCTCTATTATATTACATATTCATGACTATTACTTTTACGGGGACTTGGCATGATTATTTTACTTACCAGATATTTGGTACTCCTGAACTCCTGTACTCCTGAACTCATATATTCCTGAACCCCCTGAAAAAGGGTGACTCCTGATATTATACTCCTGTTAATTCCCGTAGTTAGATAATCATGGTTATACTGTATACACTTGTGGACATTATCCTTGGGCAATATATATAATAAAAATACTCAACTTATACTGGGGTGGGGGAAACTGATAGAAACCGGTATGATATCATATTTATAATGGTGAAATTTTTGAAGCGTCGTGTGGGGCGAGTAATGATAAGTCCCCGGAAGCAGTAGCCTGAATCTGAAATGTCGTGTGGGGCGCGTAATGATAAGTCCCCGGAAGCAGTAGCCTGTACTCCTGAGCTAGTCCCGAGCAGAGACGGGACCCACTATAAATATGAGCCATCAGATTTATCAATTTCCAAATAATAACTCGTCTTATTCATAAGTGGATGTATGTGTGCCGGTAGCACATACAAAAGCATATGAATCGGATGAATAACATAAAACAACCAAACAGTAATAATGTTAGGAACGTGTGATATTTGGTCTCTCCTTTGTTCGGGTCCTGGTACTCACATATCAGACCCGGGTAAGTTCTACAGAGTGCGAACTCTAGTATGGACTATTAGTGATGTGAGGCGCTGGTAGGGAGGCGATTGAAATATCAAACGGTACTGATTATTATTATTGGATCAATTAAAATGCAACACCTTTATATTCTCCAGTTACAGTATTATGCTCTGAGTTGACACCCTATTTTATAACACATGACCTCTGTGATACCATGATTACTCCAGACACACTCTAGTTCTGTTACCCTGTGGGCAACTCAAGTTGTATGAACTCGGATGATAGTGACATCGGATATGTGGTATACAAATGAGGATTTCCTTGTTTGGATTATCCTTTCGACGTATCAACCCCATGAATCCATAATCTGAGCTTATACAACTAGTTTTGTCCATACTTATATTTATCGCGTGTTTAGTGTATTTATCACATGTTTGTCACATTTTGTCGCATGATTATGTGTACCTATGCTCTCTATACCCTTTTCCATGCATGTTTTTCGATTCTGACTTATTGATATTCATGTATTTACTTGATCTCGGATTTATTGTCATTTTCTTTATGTTACTTGTCATTTCTTGTACCTGCATGCCTGGACCATATCACTTGATCATGTACACGTGTGCCTGTTATGCACACCATTTGGCTTTATCATATGTACTCGCTGGGGTTGCTAAGACCCTTGATCCTCATGTCCAGATCCTGGAGTCTGGACCGTGGCGGCCTTACTGTACCTGATCAGATTGGTGCATAGCAGTTGCCTATCTGGACCCTCCTTCTTCCAGCCTCTCCTTGATCGGCTCGCGAGATTCTCATCTTTCTACTCATGAGTACTTTCCTATATTTCATATTGTACATCCTACTTTTGTGCTTCTTAGTGATCATATATTCTTGAGATATTATATCATGCCTTATGATAACTGTGTACTGGTATTATTATTGCTGGATTGTGTGTTACACTGTGCTTCCGTACTCTGATTCTTACCTGTACTGATGCTTAGTGTATATACGTATGTGTATTTCTGATCTGCGTATATACGTCGCAGTAACGTCTCCGTACCTGCGGGATCGGGGCGTTACAGGGTGGAATCAGAGCATAGGCTCTCACATCCTCGGTACAACCATTCGACAAATTAATGGTAAAAGAAATTTGCAACTGGAATGCATGAGTCCTGTTTATACAATCCAACTACAAATACAAAGTTATCTATTCCCTCTTGATCGTCCTTTCCTTGATTCTTGGAATCTCTTCCATTCTTTTTCCATTTCCAGTTCCTGTCATCCTTGTACCAACTCAAGATATAGATAGACTGGTAGGGTAGCAGCAAGACAGATGTGATTCACTATCATTATGTTCTGGTATTCTTTGACTTTGGTGCATCACCTGGTCTTATATTGGATGGTTCTTCGGCCTCGCATTCTATTCTGGTATATATGGATACATCATGGGGAAATCAGCACAGCAAGTGGGGTAGTCATCACTTATATAATCAGACAGACCGTATCATTACCTGAGCGGTATGGAACAGTATTCCAGATTCAGGGCTTCTGCCAGACAGAGTTATAGAGACAGCACTCGGGACTCATTTCGGTTATCATGATTTCTTCATCGTGTTCTCAGAGCCACCAACTTCTGACAGTTTTTATTGATTGGTGGACTACGGACCCCGCTAGCCTAGCCGAGCGAGGGTCGTGTTTTAGTCATCCGTGGACCTAACCGGGTGTGGGCTTCACTGCACCCTGATGCCTAGCATTTAGCGTTGTGTTACGTGCTGGCTTCGCTGCATAAGCTCCGCCAAGTGCGAGCCTCGTAGAGCGTTAACTCCGCTGCACCCTAATGCTTACCGCTTGAGATGTATTGTGCGATGGCCTCACCTAGGCTTGATTTCGTCAGTGGCTAGTCCCTTCAATGCTTAGCACTCTAGGCCGTTCCTCGGATTTCTTCCGCCTAGCGTGTTTTCATGGATCCAACGAACAGGATTTTCTCGCTGTATCTGAGCTATTGCCATGATCTGTATGAACGATCCATTCGGCCAACCTTGCAAAGATTGAGTATTCTTTAATATTTCATCTGCAGTCAGGTTATCACTTAGAAGTCAGTCTTCAGAATTCTCTATGGTTATTCTATATTCTCGGTTATGTCTTTCAGGGATTGCAATGCTCAGTATTCAGAAATTGTTAATTATTGATCTTCTTGATTTATGCTCAATATTATCGGGGTTTCTTTATCTTTGATATTCTGGTTTATTCTCGAAGAAGTAGTATGTATGCAGCATCGGTAATACTACTACAGATTCTTTGTCAAGGACAGCTTCATGCCAAACGGGCTTTATATTACATTATGGATTTGAGCACTATGGATTTCTATGGGTTTCATCAGCTTTGCTTCGCAGTATTATTGATTAACTCACCAAGTCAGCTCACTTAATATTATTCAGAATGGGTCAGTCTTTTGAAGTTTTGGCAGTATTCTTTTATCAGCAGACAACAGGTCAATATTATTATGGCACCGTCAGAGGATATATACGGCAGAAGTGCAGTAATGTCTCAGTCTTGAGTTTATCATTCAGTCGATTTGTGGAAATTACCCTCAGTCACTCATATCTTGATTGGTATAATCCTCGTTCCTACCTTTCTGTATTCATCTTCCCCTTATCGAAATTTCGAGGACGAAATTTTTGTAAGGTGGATGAAATGTAACATCCCGTTCCTGGAATACGTACTTAGATACGTATTCTGATTTTTCTAACATATTTCTTTAATTTATCTTGTATTTTTTTTGTTTTATGATTATTGATGTGATTGTTTTGTATTGGATTTGGATTCGTGGACTCGGAGTCAGCCCTAGTCTGAACCGGGGGCCCGAACCTAGTGCTTCGCTCGATTTGGCCTTTTTACTAGTACGATTTGACCGATTTCAGTTTCAAACATCATTTTTAAATATTTTAGATTTTTCATGATTTTTTAGAATTTTTCAGAATTTTTCTGCAAAATCTCCAAAACCGGTGTCGGTCGGCATCGCTAACTGATTCCCGGATTTTTAGTTTCAAACGGGATTGAATTTTCAAAAATGGCTTTCACGTTACTTCTTAGAATTTCATTTTCTATTTAAATTCATTTTTTTGGGATTTTTCTGAATTTATCGAAAATCCACCGATTTTGGTGTCGACCGGTACCGCCGAAAGATTCCAGGATTTTTAACTTGAAATCTAAATTGAATTCCTTTAATCTGATTTCACCGAGCATCTTAAAATATTATTTTCTATTTTGTGAATTTTTCAGAGTGATTCTAAAATAGTCAAATTTTACCCTATTTAAATAATATTATTTTCTTTCTCCATTTCGTTTTCCTTTCCTTCCCAAAAGTCCACTCCTGACACAGTCCATTCCCCATCACATCACCTGCCAACCCCATGTCCCATCACATCAATTTTTCTTTTAAATAAACATCTCCCCTTGCCTTTCTAATCATCCCTTTTTCTTTTTCTTTTTCTTTTTCTTTTCTTTTTTTCTTTTCTTTTCCCTCTCATTTTTCTTCTGCTGGCGCCCGACGGCCAGACCCCCCTCTCTCCTCCTAGACCTAGCACCACCCGGTGGGGGCTGAGTGCCGCCGGCGGATCACCGGCGACTGGGCCCGGCCAGGGGGCCTCTTAGCCCCCTGTGCGCGAGCGTGGAGGGGGCGACAACCCCCTCCCTCTCTCTTTCTCCCTCTCTCTGTTGGCCACACCAGCGGCCACTGGCCGGAGAGGGGGCCAGTCCCCCTCTCCCTTCTCTCTCTCAGATGTCTCTCTCTCTCCCCCCTCTCTTTATTCTCTCTCTCCATCTCTTTTGGGGTGGCCGGCGGCCACCCCTGCCTGCGCCGGCCACGGCGGGCGGCGCAGCTCCTTGCGCCTCCCTGGCCGCAGCCAGTGAGCAACAGACCAGCCCAGGCCAGAGCCTGGGTTGTGCATGGGCTAGGGAAGCTGCTGCTCCCCTACTCTCTCTCCTCTCCCTTGTCTCTCTCTCCCTTCCCTTCTCTGTTGGACGCCGCCGGCGGCCAGGGCCGCCGCCGACCAGGTCCCCCTGGTTCCCCGTGGGCCCTCCATTACCAGGGGCTGCGTGAGCAGCCCCAGTTCTCTCTCTCTTCCCCCTACAACCCTTTCTCTCTTTAATTGATCTCCTCTCTACTATTTCTCTCTCTACTTTCTCTCTTCTATTTTCATCTTCTCTCTCTAGAAATCCCTCTTTCTCTCTAGACTTTCTCTCTCTAGAAAACCCCTCTTTCTTTCTAGACTTTCTCTCTCTAAACCTATCTTTCTCTCTCTAACTCCTCTCTATTCTCTCTTTCCTCTTCTCTTTCTCTCTCTAAAAATAATAATATTTGTATATTTTTAATATATGGATTAATGGTGTGCGCATATTTCTGGTGTTTCGGGATTTCACGCCGTTTTTCGGTGAATTAGGCGAGTATAATTTCTTTGAACATGCATCCATTTTATCATTATGCGAGTACATTCCTTTTGATATTTCATGTTCTATTACTATCATTCTATGTCTAATAACTGTTATCCTGCTTTTTATACATGATATGTAAGTTGATATATATAACACCGATACTGATATGTTACACCTGGTACTTGTCATGCTATATTTGACCTATGATACCCGACACCGGTACTTGTCATGCTATATTTGACCTATGATACCCGACACCGGTACTTGCCATGCTATATTTGACTTATGATATCTGACACCGGTACTTGCCATGCTATATTTGACCTATGATACCCGACACCGGTACTTGTCATGCCACACTTGACTTGATATTGTGACACCTGTATTATATTACATATTCATGACTATTACTTTTACGGGGACTTGGCATGATTATTTTACTATTACTAGATATTTGGTACTCCTGAACTCCTGTACTCCTGAACTTCTGTATTCCTGAAACCCTGAAAAAGGGTGACTCCTGATATTATACTCCTGTTAATTCTCGTAGTTAGATAATCATAGTTATACTGTATACACTTGTGGACATTATCCTTAGGCAATATATATAATAAAAATACTCAACTTACACTGGGGTGAGGGAAACTGATGGAAACCGATATGATGTCATATTTATAATGGTGATTTTTCTGAAGTGTCGTGTGGGGCGCGTAATGATAAGTCCTCGAAAGCAGTAGCCTGAGTCTGAAGTGTCGTGTGGGGCGCGTAATGATAAGTCCCCGGAAGCAGAAGCCTATACTCCTGAGCTAGTCCCGAGCAGAGACGGGACCCACTATAAATATGAGCCATTAGATTTATCAGTTTTCAAATAATAACTCGTCTTATTCATAAGTGGATGTATGTGTGCCGGTAGCACATACAAAGCATATGAATCGCATGAATAATATAAAACAACCAAACAGTAATAATGTTAGGAACGTGTGATATTTGGTCTCTCCTTTGTTCGGGTCCTGGTACTCACATATCAGACTCGGGTAAGTTCTACAGAGTGCGAATTCTAGTATGGACTATCAGTGATGTGAGGCGCTGTTAGGAAGGTGATTGAAATATCAAACGGTACTAATTATTATTATTGAATCAATTAAAATGCAACACCTTTATATTCTCCAGTTACAGTATTATGCTCTGAGTTGACACCCTGTTTTATTACACATGACCTCTGTGATATCATGATAACTCCAGACACACTCTAGTTCTGTTTCTCTGAGGGCAACTCAAGTTGTATGAACTCAGATGATGGTGACATCGGATATGTGGTATATAGGTGAGGGTTTCCTTGTTTGGATTATTCCCTCGACGTATCAACCCCATGAATCCATAATCTGAGCTTATACAACTAGTTTTGTCCATACTTATATTTATTGCGTGTTTAGTGTATTTATCACATGTTTGCCATATTATGTCGCATGATTATGTGTACCTATGCTCTCTATACCGTTTTCCATGCATATTTTTCTATTCTGACTTATTGATATACATGTATTTAATTAATCTCGGATTTACTGTCATTTCCTTTATGTTACTTGTCATTTCTTGTACCTGCATGCCTAGACTACATTACTTTATCATGTACACGTGTACCTGTTATGCACGCCATTTGGCTTTATCATATGTAATCACTGGGGTTGCTAACAACCCTGGATCCTCATGTCCAGATCCTAGAGTCTGGACCGTGGCGCCCTTGCTATACCTGATCAGAGTGGCGCATAGCAGTTTCCTATCCGGACCTCCTTCTTCCAGCCTCTCCTTGATCGGCTCGCAAGATTCTCATCTTTCAACTCGTGAGTACTTTCCTGTATTTCATATTGTACATCCTGCTTTTGTGCTTCTTAGTGATCATATATTCTTGAGATATTATATCATGTCTTGTGATAACTGTGTACTAGTGTTATTATTGCTGGATTGTGTGTTATCACTGTGCTTCCGTACTCTGATTCTTTCCTGTACTGATGCTTAGCGTATATACTATTGGGTATTTCCGACCTGCGTATATACGTCGCAGTAACGTCTCCTTACTGCGGGATCGGGGCATTATAATTAAAGACTTCCCAAAAGTGTGCTATGAGAAAGTAAGATGCGTTAGGAATCCACGCAACAGAGAAGAGGGGCTCCAGAGTATAGTCACCAAACGCACGAACAATTAAACAAAGATTAGAAAGAGAGAACATAAGATTTAATGAGGTTCGGCAATTTGCCTATGTCCTCGGGGTAAGGAGAGAGAGTTCTTATTGAATCAATCAATTACATGTTACATGTTCAAATATTGGGGACACTATCCCTCCTTATATAGCCAAAGAAACCATGAAGAAATAGAAACCGAAAACAGCTAATTCAAATCAGAAACGAATTCAGAATCATATTTAAAAACTAAGCCGCTTCAACTGTATTAGTTGACTAGGCCAATACCCTAGTCGACAAATTGCTTCTAAAAGTCGACTAGGTATTTGGCCTAATTGACTATCTATAGTGAAACAGATTTTTTAACTTTCTGTTTGTATCATTAGTCGACTAGGTCATTGCCCTAGTCGACTAGGTCATGTTCTTCCTGTGCAATCCACTTCGATACGAACGACACACTCTCGTATTCGACACCATTGATTGCATCAATTTTTAGCTAACCTTCAAAAGAGTTTAACAAACTCTATCAACAAGATTTACCCTTTCTCCTCACAATTCTCCACCTCGGTGAAGATTTCTCAAATCTGAACCGAATACAACATATCACCATGTTGACTCTAACTGGCTGCACTATTGTGGTTGCCTACGTACCCATGTCCAACGGGATCAAGACATACGCAGTTCATCCAAATGAGCTTCATCAAACTCAAGTAACTATGACTAAATTTTTAGCAGCGAGCCGAACTGGCTGAGTCATATGAACCTCCTTACCAATACCGTTATAGATAACACCGACTTTCAATTTGAGCTTGTCAAGCTCACCAACTTGAGATTCATGCTTCTTCACCCACTTTCGTGAATTGATCTTACTTCAAATAACTGCAAATAATTCGACATTCTCATCAATGACTTCAACCTATTCAGCATCAAAACTGGCTATATGATCTCCATCTGGTGTCACAGCAAGTGAAGTTCTTATTGATACTGAACCAACTGGAGGTGGTCGAGTAACATCAACCTACACTCGTTGTTGTGGTACATCCTTACTCTTCAATCTCTCTACCTGCTGAGAGATGGTAGACTTCAACAATGAAGTCTCATCAAATATGACATGCTCACTCAACACAATCTTCTTGTTTTTGGGGTCCCATAACTTGTAGTTTTTCATATTTTTTTTGACATCTAAAAACACAAACTTTTTTGCTCGCGGATTTACCTTGCCATCTTTGGCACTAAAGTAGTCCGGATTTTTAAATACCCGATCCTAAGCAGCTCCACCTAACTAAATATCTAACAGAGTTTTGCCTCCTATCGTAGTCGATGACAGTCCATTTATGAGATGGTTAGCATATACAATCGCCAAAACGATTTGTCTAATCACGCATTATACAACAAACATTGAATCTTGTCCAGCAAGGAGCAGTTGATTTTCTTAGCCAATTTATGTATTCCATTTGTGAAATGAGTACCAATACCAATGTTCTGCCAAATTGTAGGAATTGGTTCTTGTATTTTTCAACATTAATAATTTGGAGCTTCTTAATCTTTCTACCAGTCTGTTTCTCCATCATATCCTTCCACTTCACCAGCATACCTAGGGCTTCAAATCTTTATCTCATGGGATATATCCAACAATGCGTAGATAAATTATCAATAAAAGAGACAAAGTACTGATGACCCCAAGCGATGCAGTCTTGGCAGGTCCCCAAATGCTAACGTGCACACAATCAAGAAGACCTTCCGAGCGGCGAGTAGAGGTGCTAAATTTCACCTTTATCTTCTTGTCCAGAACACTGTGTTCACCCAATTTCATGTTGCAGGTAGATGAACCTTCCAATAATCCCTTCTTTACTAGAGCTTGCAAAAACTTTTCTCTTATATGTCCGAGTCTCATGTGTCAAAATTGTATACAAACATCATATGAAGAAATAGAAGTCATCACTCCCCCTATAACTGTACTACGCATCTGAAAATCACCTAGAGGGGGGTGAATAGGTGATAATGCTAATCTAGTCAACTTAATGCGGAATTTAAAACTAATTGAAATTTCACTAAATGAGTGATGCACACACAACCAAGCCAAGCATATAAGTATGAATGAACAATGTGAAATAATGCAAGGCACAAAGTAAAGGGAGAGATAGAGTAAGAGTCAAGGGATCAAGCGCAAAAAACAAGATATGTTTCGAGGTTCGAGCACCCAGCTCTACATCCCCGCCTTCACCCAGAAGGATTTTAAGTCCACTAGCTTGTCCACAAAGGACTCCCACAAAGGGAACCTCCACCGAGGATTTGGGGCAATAACGATTACAAGGAGTACCCAACTTCTCTCCTTACAAACACAACCTTCTCCTTGAGGCACAACTCCAAGCCAACAAACAATCACCTCACAACTTGAGGGATTAGCACAGAGCTTACACAAGGATCACCTCACCACTTGAGGGATATAACCCAAATGCACAACCTCCTCAACACAATGAGGGAAAGGCACAAAGCCAAGCAAAAGTAGGGTTTTCAACTTGGTGGTCTAAACAACAACCACAAACAATTTCTTTCCCACACAAAAATCCTATAGAATGAGATAGTAGATGTAGCCCAAGTGTGGAGAAAACCAATGGAATGAAAATCAAAATCACAAAGAAAATCCTTGAGAAAAACTGAAACCAAGATGTAGAAGTTGAATCAAAACTCTTTTTCCCAAAAACCCTTTTCTTTGATTTTCCAAATCCTAGCAAAAATACCAAATAGATTGTTCAATTTAAATCCAAAAACTTCTTTTGATTGCTGTGAAAACACCAGAGAGTAAGGAAAAATTCGCACAAAAATTCTTAGAGAAAAACTCTTTCCAAACGGGTATTTATAGGCTAATCAGAAAACTAGCCGTTGGCAGCAGAATTTGCCAAAATTACCCTACCGGTCGACCGGTCGGTCGACTGTCCAACGGTTACATTTTGACCGTTGGCAGCTACCGGTCGACCGGGCGGTCGACCGTCCCCAGATCCAGAAAGCAACGGCTCTCTGGGCGGTCGACCGTCCAGTTGACCGAAATAAACAGAGAGCAACCTGCTCTCAGTCGGTCGACCGTGCGGTCGACCGGCTCAAGAGGCAGCCAGCGTGCACGTATCCGTGCACGTCGGTCGACCGCTACGGTCGACCGGCCTAGCCTGGCAGCTACAAATCAGGGAAAAACTGGTTTTTAATGTCTTAGAAAAATTCCCATAAAATCTCTAAAATTTCACAAAAATAGTTTTATTACTTTTCATTGAAATACAAACTTGTTGTTAAAAAGTCTAACACAAATCACAAACATATTGGACTATTTTTGTGTTATACAAATTTTGCCAAAAACCAAAAACTGTATTTTCTTAAACTTGGATTTTGAATAGAAAATACGTTTTGTCCAAAACTTATCCAAATACAAAAACATGAAATTAAACAACATTTAGGCATGATGTATATGGATATAATCGTATATACATGAAACATATATATATATCCATGTTTTTGTCATTAATTCCAAAATATGTTTTGTCAAAAATATCAAAACATAAAACACATGAAATAGACTATCAAACTAAGTTTGTCTAGAAAGTTAAGCATGCATGTATATAGAACAAATCTAATATACATTAAACCATGTAAACTTATTTTGATCTATCTATTCATGAAACCAAGATCGATTAAACCAAAAACGAAAAAACCGAAAACCAATATTCAAAACGTGTGTGTTGTGAACTTGAGCATATCATACTATTCTAATCTTTACAATTTGGATTTAAACACAAAACTAAACTGAAATCACCTAGAGGGGGGGTGAATAGGTGATGGCTATATGTAATATGGCAATAATGCGGAATTTAAAAATCTACTAACAAATTGCTCAAATTAAAGGACCAGCAATAATAAACACAATAAGTATTACAAGAAATAAAGGAGTTTGAGTTTAGAGAAAATTCAAGCAAACGCAAACACAAGTATATGTTTCCGAGGTTCGAGCCACGCTCTACGTCCCCGCCTTCACACTTGAAGGATTTCCACTATTGTTGATCCCACTGGATCGCCAATATAAGGACACACTTGTCCGATCTCTCGTGATGCCGCAACACCACCCGGAGCACACTATATCGCTTGAGGCCGATGCCTCTACAACTTCGCTCAAGAAGAAAATTGATCACACTTGATCACAAATCGCTCACTTAGCACAATCCTATAACCAATATGTAGATGTAGAATTTTGGGATTGTGTAGTGCAGATATATAGAGTGAAGTAGAGGTATAGCTTCAAGAGGGTGTTTGGAAATTTTGGCTTTTGGAAATCTTTTTCTAAAATGAAGTCTTGAAAAAATCACTTGTCAAATGTTGTAAAAATTGTTGTCTTATCATGTTGAAGTGACCCACTATTTATAGGGGATGAAAAACAGGGCAAGACAGCTAGAGAAATTCGTTGGGGTGAGATCCCAACAAAATCTGTCAGAAAATAGAGCTGTTGGAGTCTGTCAGACTTTTCTGACAGTTGCCGGTCGACCGGGACGGTCGACCGCCAACGGTCATATTTCTGACCGTTGGGGGACAACGGTCGACCGCCTCGGTCGACCCAAACAAACAGAGAGCACTGTAAGTGCCCCGGTCGACCCGAGCGGTCGGCCGACGTGCACACATACTCAGCGTGCACGTCGGTCGACCCGGACGGTCGACCGGCTTCTGTCAGATCTGAAAAATCAGACTCTGCAGAAATCAAAACTTGGGTTTTGGTTTTGGTCTTTTGGGTTGAGATTTTGGACCTTATAAAAATAGGAGTATGATCATAAGTTACTACTCTAACATGTTAAAACATTTTGATAAAAATCTCTTTGATAAAAACTTGTTTTTCCAAAGATCGGTTTTTCCAAAACTTAAAGTTTCTAAAACAAATTTCCAAAACATGTTAACTCTAAAACTAAGTTGGAAATAGAAATTGTTTTTGAAGCCATGAATCAAACTAAAGTGTGTGTGTGTGTGTGTGTGTGAGTGACAATCCCATAACTCTACTTCTAACATCTAGGTTTTGACAAAACGTCTAAAAGAAAAGTAAAAATACAAATCTCGGACTTTTTCATTGTCTTGATCTTGACTTGGTCTTTTCTTCAGAATCTTGTTCCCGAAGCTTTCTAATGTGCTTAGCTTAAGAATGCAAAACTTTAGCGGCGTCCAAACTTGTGAGTCTTGATAGTGGAGCCGTCAAATCAACTTGTTTTGAACCTGAAATTCTTTTAAACAAAATTGTTAAATACATAACTAAATATGGTTTGTTATCATCAAAATATTCATCGGGATATTGGGCTAATGGCCTTTGGGCCAACAATCTCCCCTTTTTGATGATGACAAAACATATATAGTTATCACAAATATTTTGGGTAGAGACTTCAAATGAAGCTCCCCCTCAACACATGCATATAAAGATATCATACTCAGGCATAGATAAATATTACAAATATCACAAATGTTAAATAGCAAGTGATAATCCACAATACTCATGTCTATGCCAAAAGGTACTCATGTCATAAAAAAGATAACACGTTTTTATAAAAACACAACATAAATATAAGAATTCATGTCCACAACAACACAAGGATACATGTCCACCATAAAAAGATGTCCAAACACATAAACACATAATACCAGTACAACACAAAATATAAGTGTCAAGTACAAATAAAATACAAGTCTCTCTCAATAATTCTTCCCCTTTTTGACATCATCAAATAAGGGGAGTCACTTGTCACCAGCAGCATCATCCTCAGAATCGTCTTCCTCAGCGTCACCCTCTGCCATCGTCTCATCATCATCATCATCCTCATCAGAAGAAGGATGACCTGCTTCCTCTGGATCGATGCCAGCAATGCCTGGCTGTGGAGGTGGAACAGCTGTAGGGTCTCTGGCAGGAAATGGAGGGCCGGAGGATGGAAGAGGACGAGCAATGGTCGTGGGATCTGGACCAAGCGT
The DNA here is from genome assembly GCA_038442645.1 of Agave tequilana. Classification (NCBI taxonomy): domain Eukaryota; kingdom Viridiplantae; phylum Streptophyta; class Magnoliopsida; order Asparagales; family Asparagaceae; genus Agave; species Agave tequilana. The sequence goes on along the minus strand of JAVJIF010029600.1, from coordinate 19,953 downwards.
ATCGAATTTCGCAAATAGTGTCTCAAATTGCGAGTCCACGAATCTCATGGCGTTCACAAAGTAAGACATGTCATTGCGAATTCCCTGGAAGCGCGAGTCCATCTCCGTGCGAAGGGCTGCATCACGCTGCTCAATCCGCTGCTCAATCCAAAACTGGTGCTCCTGGATCTGAGATCGAATCTCAGAAGAAATAAAGGACTGGAAATCAGGAGACAAAGATGGCCCGGGAGCAGAGGAAATCCCTGTGACAGAAGAGGATCCTGGGGCCGAAGATGACCCTGGAATATCAGCAGGAGGAGCAGGAGGGTGCTCCTGTGTGTGACGACGCATTTGAGCTTGCATCCTCTTCAAAAGAGCGCTGTCTAAGTTCACAGCGGGTTGACAGGGACTCTCTGAGGATAAATCAAAACCTAGTCTCTGAAGGAGGTGAGTGATAAGCATCCCATAAGGCAAGTGCCTACCGGGCATGCGGATCTGATCAGAGGCCATATGAGTAGCAATGAGATGAGGGAAATCAATCTTAATGCCTTTCAGAAGGCAATAGATGATAAGAGGAACTGGACCCCTAGCATTGCTATACTCACCAGACTTAGGTAAAATGTTATAGAAGATGAATTTAGCAAGAATTTGGGAGGTGAGGGTGAATTTGTTAACCTCCTCATTTCTCACTAAACCGGGGTTGTCATCCCGTGAATCAAGGTGGAGGCGGTGAGCGCAGACTCACCGTCCGGATAATCAAAATCGTGTAGATCAAAAGTATAGACATCAACTCCTCCAGAGGAGAGATGTAACAAGTCAGCAAATCGTTCTATAGGGATGTCAATATCTCCCCTAGAACTCGTGATCTAACACGATCTCCCTCAAAAGCATAGTTGGCAAAGAAGTAGTGTACTAGGGATGTATAGACAAGTTCCCTAATAGCCATAAAAAGATCCAAAGAATTTCTTTTGAGGATGCGGGGGATGCCTAGGTGTTCAAAATCCTTAAGAATGACATATCTTCCCGAAATAACAGATTTCTTAGAGAGTTGAATGAAACGGTATTCAGCAACATCATTAACGAAGGGACGTTTAGGTTTAGGAGTGGTGGAAGATGAGGGAACTACACTTTTTCCCTTCTCAGACCTAGATCTCTTAGACATTATGGTGAAATGAGTGATTTTTAGGGTAAAAAGGTTATGGCTTGATTTAAACAACAAGAAACCTAAAAATCTTTGACAAGGAATTGAGATTCTTAAGTCTAGAGATCAAGATTTAAATAAAAGAAGAGATTTTTACCTGAATGAGAGAAATCCAAACCCTAGATCTTGAAATCCCTGAAATTTATTGGTGAGAAAGCCCTGAGAGTGAAGATCTAACCCACAATGAGTGAATCAAACTAGGATTTTGAAGTAATTTGAGAGATTTCAAGTTTTGGGAATATTTGGAGAAAAAGGGGAAAGAGGGATCGCCGGTTTTGGAGTGAGAGAGATGAGAGAAACAATGAATAAATAGGCAGATTTAGGGCAGAAATCGACGCACGGTCGACCGGGCCAGTCGACCCAGAAAACCCGAGAGCTCTGTAACACAGAGCGGTCGACCGTACGGGTCGGCCGGCAACAGAGAATAAAAACTTGTTCTGTTTCAGGCAAGGACGGTCGACCGGGGTTTAGGGCCGGTCGGCCGGCTTTGCCCAAAAACTGTGAACAGCAAAAGCCCTAAGAAAAAATTAGAAAGGAAATATTTAACAAATAAATAGGATATATATAACATGCAAGAATACAACAATATTTTTAAATCTTCATTAAGTTATCATATCAACCAAAAATTCACACAAAACATTTTATTTAATTTTCATACAAAAACAAAGTTTTTAGAGATGTTGAAGCCGAATACCCGGTGAAGGGTTCTGAACTTCATCCTCTTGATTCCTCTTGAATGAGTTGAGGTGCGCAATTGCCATCTCTAATGTATTTGCTTGAATATGAAAAATTTTTACAAAATTTATTTCTAGTTTTGAAATACAATGTGTATATATAAACATAATCTAGGCTAGGCATGTGAACATACAATAAACATGGTATAAAAGACAAGATATACAAACATGGCATATACACAATCATGATAGAGATGTAGGTTTACACAAGCATATATCAATGTAGCATAAAAGTAAACTAACACTCCTACACATGTGTATATATATCACCAAAATTAAAACTTTTAAATGGAGAGGTTACCAAGCAAGGGCAATCTCCAAAATAGGTGCCTCCATGATAGTGATGCAAGCGCGATGTGTTCTTTGAGCTTTGTTGCATCCACCACCGGGCACCGTCTCCCCCTAAGTCTTGGAGGAAGAAGATCCACCTGTATCATCTAAATTTGGTGGGTCTTTTGGTACCCATATCTTTTTGGATCCTTTTGGATTAGTACCGGGACGAACCCAAATATATTTATTGTTCACATTATGTTTAGCAAAACAAAATTTTTCCAAATGGCCTTTGCGGCCACAATGCGTGCAAATATAAATTCTACCACTACCATACATGTATGCATGCTTATGTGAGTGTGCATGTTTTCGTGCATGTGTGTATGAGTGTGTGTTTCCCTTGGGTTACTCGGGAAATCTAGATGCAAATTTATTTAAATCAAATGCACATTTTTTAAGAGTTGAATCTAAAACATCAACCCGTTTTTGAATTTCCAAAAATTCATTTTTGTTACATGATGCAATGGGGGTTTTCCCTTTACAAGCTAGTTTATATTTTTCAAATCAATTTTTAGATTTTTAAAAGCCTTAGTTAAATCATCTTTTTCTTTAACTACAATATCAATTTTATTTTTCAAAGCATCATTTTCCTTTTTCAACTTTTTTTTTTGAGATTGAGAAATCTCATATCTATGTTGTAACTCTTCAAAAAATTGAGCTAACTCATCCATTGTTAACTCATCATCATCTATAGAGTTGTCGAGAGTTACCTTTGTTGCATCCTCCCCATGTGCCATGAAGCACATGTGCGCGGCGTCGATTTCCTCTTCGGATTCCGACTCCGTGTCATCCCAAGTGGCCACCATGGCTTTCTTCTTCTTTGGCCCATTCTTGGAGGTTGTGGCTTGGAGAGCGGGACAATCGGCTATGAGATGTCCGATCTTCTTGCAATGGAAGCAAGGACCGGGCTCCTCTCTTTTCCTTTCAAATCTTCCTTGAGGTTTCCCTCTTCGGAAGTTGCTTTGCCTCCCTTTCTTGTAAAATATTTTGTCCACCTTCCGGATGAGCATGGCGAAGTCCTCATCGCAATCTTCCGATGAGTCATCCTCTTCATGGATGGTTGGAGTGGCTTTGAAGGCGAGTGCTTTCTTCTTGGGCGCCTCCCTTTCTTCTCTTACCTTCATCTCCATCTCATGCGTCTTGAGATTTCCGATGAAGCCGGAGAAGTCCATCTCCTCCCTATCGTTGAGTTCCTTGAGGGTAGTAGCCTTTACTTCCCATGCCTTGGGAAGAGCTCTAATGACCTTCCTTATCTTTTGGTCATTGTCGATTGCATCACCTAGAGAAGATAAAGCATTAGTAATCTTGGTGAAACGCGTGAGCATGTCATCAATGCTCTCATTATCAAACATATAAAAGTTCTCATATTGAGAACGCAACAAGTCAATCTTAGATCTTTTGACTTGTGACGTTCCTTCATGAGTCACAATAAGAATATTCCAAACTTCAAATGCGGATTTGCAATTTATGATGCGTGATAAGTCATCCTCATTTAAGGCTTGGGTCAAGGCATATTGGGCTCTAGCATTAGCTTCATAATCCTTGGAGGTGTCCTCGGACCATGAGCTCTCATCAGTGAGAGGTTCAATAAATTCTTTTGTAATGGACCTAGCAACCCTAACTCCTAGGGACTTAAGGAAGAGGTTCATCTTGACCTTCCATATGGGAAAGTTCAAGCCATCAAACTTTAGTGGGGACTTGATGCTAGAAAAGTCAAGTGATGCCATGGATGAATAATATAAAGCACAATAAATGAAGAATGCAACTAATATAGCCAAATAACAAGGATCTCCCTAAGGTGGTTAAACCAAATTATAGGGTTAGGCTCTGATACCAATTGAAATCACCTAGAGGGGGGTGAATAGGTGATGGCTATATGTAATATGGCAATAATGCGGAATTTAAAAAATCTACTAACAAATTGCTCAAATTAAAGGACTAGCAATAATAAACACAATAAGTATTGCAAGAAATAAAGGAGTTTGAGTTTAGAGAAAATTCGAGCAAACACAAACACAAGTATATGTTTCCGAGGTTCGAGCCACGCTCTACGTCCCCGCCTTCACACTTGAAGGATTTCCACTATTGTTGATCCCACTGGATCGCCAATACAAGGACACACTTGTCCGATCTCTCGTGATGCCGCAACACCACCCGAGCACACTAGCTCGATTGAGGCCGATGCCTCTACAACTTCGCTCAAGAAGAAAATTGATCACACTTGATCACAAATCGCTCACTTAGCACAATCCTATAACCAATATGTAGATGTAGAATTTTGGGATTGTGTAGTGCAAATATCTAGAGTGAAGTAGAGGTATAGCTTCAAGAGGGTGTTTGGAAATTTTGACTTTTGGAAATCTTTTTCTAAAATGAAGACTTGAAAAATCACTTGTCAAATGTTGTAAAAATTGTTGTCTTATCATATTGAAGTGACCCACTATTTATAGGGGATGAAAAACAGGGTAAGACAGCTAGAGAAATTCGTTGGGGTGAGATCCCAACAAAATCTGTCAGAAAATAGAGCTGTTGGAGTCTGTCAGACTTTTCTGACAGTTGCCGGTCGACCGAGACGGTCGACCGCCAACGGTCAATTTCTGACCGTTGGGGGACAACGGTCGACCGCCCCGGTCGACCCAAACAAACAGAGAGCACTGTAAGTGCCCCGGTCGACCCGAGCGGTCGGCCGACGTGCACACATACTCAGCGTGCACGTCGGTCGACCCGGACGGTCGACCGGCTTCTGTCAGATCTGAAAAATCAGACTCTGCAGAAACCAGAACTTGAGTTTTTGGTTTTGGTCTTTTGGGTTGAGGTTTTGGACCTTATAAAAATAGGAGTATGATCATAAGTTACTACTCTAACATGTTAAAATATTTTGATAAAAATCTCTTTGATAAAAACTTGTTTTCCAAGGTCGATTTTTCCAAAACTTAAAGTTTCTAAAACAAATTTCCAAAACATGTTAACTCTAAAACTAAGTTGGAAATAGAAATTGTTTTTGAAGCCATGAATCAAACTAAAGTGTGTGTGTGAGTGACAATCCCATAACTCTACTTCTAACATCTAGGTTTTGACAAAACGTCTAAAAGAAAAGTAAAAATACAAATCTCGGACTTTTTCATTGTCTTGATCTTGACTTGGTCTTTTCTTCAGAATCTTCTTCCCGAAGCTTTCTAATGTGCTTAGCTTAGGAATGCAAATCTTTAGCGGCGTCTAAACTTGTGAGTCTTGATAGTGGAGCCGTCAAATCAACTTGTTTTGAACCTGAAATTCTTTTAAACAAAATTGTTAAATACATAACTAAATATGGTTTGTTATCATCAAAATATTCATCGGGATATTGGGCTAATGGCCTTTGGGCCAACATAAACTATGGTACCGATGTCTTCTTGTAGAGCGCAATCTCCAAGCCGACTCGATCCAAAACTCTTTGATCCACCGAGCAAGTGCTATATATGATCTTTGACGCTCGGGCTCTTGAATCACATGTGAAAGCTTCCAAATCATCTTGTTGAAGCTAATCACCAACTAATAACTTGATTAATGATCTGAAACTAAAATCACAAGATTATTAGTACACATAACTATATGAGTTAATCATCATCAAAACTAGAGTGGAAGGCCTTTGGGCAACAATCTCCCCCTTTAATGATGACAAAACTCATGGAGTTATATATGCATAGATTAAAGTTAAGCTTCAAAGAAGCTCCCTCTTAACTCATGCATAAACAAATAAATATAAATTTGCAATGAATATGAAACACGAAACATGCATAAAACAATAAAAGGCTCTAGATACCAATGAAACATGCATAAAACAATAAAAGGCTCTAGATACCAATGAAATTTTCAAAAACAAATAAACATTGCTCTAGATACCAATTAAACTTAATATATGCAAAACAAAACTAATGATCTCTTTTACAAGCTCTTGATACCAAAACTAAACATGTTCTTTAAATAATGCTTTTGATACCAATTTTTGAACTTAATAAAAACATAAAACATGCATACAAACATGCATATAAACTCAAATTCTTCTCCCCTTTTTTGTCAATCATCAACAAAGGGGTTAAAGACAAGACAAAACTAATAAAAACATATTCTTTTTATATTCAAACAAGGAATCAATCAAGATGTTCTCCCCCTTTTGTCTAAACTCAAATATGATACCAATTAAAAAATGTGTCAAGGAAGTGCATATTGATACCAACTAAAAGTGAAACTATACCAATTGAAAAACAAAAATCTTGATACCAATTGATAAGTAACAAATATCATATCAATTGTAAATAAACAATTTTGATACCAATAGAATTAAACATTACAAATTTTGAATTTTAAACATAAATCTTAATACCAATTGAAATTATTATTCTCCATCATAAAGCAAGGGAGTGGAATACAAAATACCGATTGAAAAAAGAAATACAAGATTTTCTCCCTCTTTATGAATTACCAAATAAAAACATGCAAAGCTTGTATATGGATACCATTGAAAACTAGTCAATAGGAACAAGATAGTCATTTTAAAACAAGCTTTACCATGATCAAAATTTGTGCTCTAGGATATATGAATATAATAAGCACAAATAAAAACATATATATATGTATGAAAATTAGATACCAATTGAAATTGATATTCTTTGAAGTGTAAGCATACATATACAAAAAATATATGAGTATACAAAATGTCAAGATTGATACCAATTGAAAGAATTCAATGATACCAATTGAATAACCAATAAGATCAAATGTATATCTCATATTCGTATCCTCCCAATCATGTTCAAGTTTAAAATGATTTTCACTATAAGGCATACATGAGCATGATCTCCCATCCAACCGCCCTTGGAAGGTAGGGGTTTCAAAAATAGGTTTGAAAATAAAGTGTGTTTGAAATCTCTACCATAGTGAAGAATACGAACTAGTTAAAGGAAAAGTTTTTAAACTAGTACGAAATCCTTCAAGTAAGGAATAAAACAAAAATGTTTTTTTCATGAAACACATGTAAATCACATGATCACTAAACACTCAAAGTCCATAAAGCCCATATCATAGTCTCATGAAAACAAATCATGAGTAAACTAATAAAGTGAGTGTACAAGTATAATGTGACACATATCAACATGAAAATATTCAATTAAGCTCATATGAAATTCCTTAAAAACATGAAAAATATGAAAACTAGATTTTCATTACCAATTGGAATTACAAAAAAACATGAAATCATCAAAACGATTTAAACTTCAAGGCATATGTATGTCAAGTGCAAACTAAAGTATACATATATATCCTAAACATAATGAGTCACAAAAGTATATGCATGAAGGCACGTGGCTCAAGGATGTACATATATAATTAATAGTTTGGACAAGATAGACATATACATGAAGTTAAAACGCATGATCATAGAAACATATTCAAAATGAGGAATACAAGTTAGAATGCATGAATCATCAAAACTAGACTAATGCTAGCACATCTAATGGGTACAAATAGGCATTCAAGTACAAACATAAAAAGATTTACTTGTGGCCCATTCTATGTACAAGTATAAATCCTAATTTTCATGAAAACTAACATCTAACAGTAATCAAATCATTAAGCATAAAACGGGATATAAATCAACATGAAAATCATAAACATGATCATTATGTAAATCCTCATGCTATTAGAGCTATGATGTGCATAATAGCTAAACAAATGGTGAGAACACAACATATGGGTCCATATAAACATGGGTGATCTCATAAGCTATACATGCATGTCAATGGTCTAATACATGGCATTTAACATACTTATCAAAACAAAACAAAAATCATAAACATCCACATGATCATTATGTATATGCATGTGCATTAGATCTAGGCATACATATTAGTTTAAACAAGGTGAGAACACTAAATATAGATCCATATAAAACATGGGTGTCTCAAGTAACTAAACATGTATAACACTAAACTAATCAACATGACATAAGCATAATGAACAATAAGACATGTTATAGAATAATGAACATGAAAAGCATGCAAATAAAACGGGAGTTAGAGATAGATACCAAAACCGATGAAGGCACCTCTCTAGTTCTCCAAACCAATGGTGGTCCTTCTCCACCAAACTCCCCTTGAAAGTGATGCATCCAAATTTGTTTTCTCTTAAGCACGGAACGCATCCACTCCAAGGTACCGCTACTCTCACGTGATGCGAGAGCCCACACCTACATCAAAAATTTTACGGTGGTCTTTGATTGAGAAGGGAAAGGTGTATGTAAATGTTGTGCTAAATGTCGTTTAGAATTTACCTTGGTGCTATGTATGTATAAAGTTCAATACAACCTTTTCTTGTCTCCGTTATAGCGTAGAGCTATACCGTGTCGAACCTCAGGGAGAGCTAGCGATGGAAGCGTTACGAATCGTGGTGAGAAGAGTAAACGAAGTGTCTTCTTTGCTTAAAAGAATGAATAAAACATGGAACAAGAGATGCAAGAAGTGGAAGAATTATTCATGGTGAGAATTAAAAAGAGATCAAGAATAGAATTGCTTGGAAAGAAGCAAACCACGACTAGCTTTCCTTACTACCTTACCAAAGCTTACCAAACTCCGTGATAGTGAAGGCGTGCCTCTTGTTGTCACTCCATCGGCGTAGGTTTCGTCTTGCGTGTTGATCTAATTACTTTCTCACTATGATGACGGGTGGTTTAACTCGTTGGAGAAGAGAAGACCATCCAACTTGCAAGATGAAGTAAAGCGATCACCCATGAGTTGGTGAAGATGGCAAGGCTAGTGGTTAGCTAGTACATGGAGAAAGAGTTAGCTACAAGCCATAACAAAAACAAAGCAAAACATGAAGTAAAAGAAAGCAAGTAAAGAAAGCAAGTAAAGAAAGCAAGTAAACTAGAATCAAGCTCGAGTAGAATTGAAGAGAATGGATCAATCCTTGTATTGCTTCAAGTTGTCACTCCTTGATGATACAAGCCTCTCTCTCTCTTACAATCTCTCTCTTGCAATGAAATCTAGGGAAGAAGAGGAAGGAGGCCTACAACATAAAGAAAACCTAATACATGCAACTAATCTCTAATCTCCTCCTCTTGCTGTTCAACCTCTGCTCGCAGGCCAGGTGCAGGTATTTATAGCCCCCAGGAGAAGGATCCAGAACCAGTCTGTTGGCGCAAAATCTGGGGCTCAACGGCCCAGATCTGCCGCGTTTGGCGCGGCAAGGCGCGGCATAACGGTGGCCGTTGGCTAACCACTTTCTGTTGTGGGTTGTTACGAGTTTGTGTCAGCCACGTGGACCTTCTGGATTCTTCGTTTGTTGCGCGGATCTCTCTACATTCTGGATTAGATTTGGGCTTAATCTTGGTTTGAAATTAATCACTTTAATTATTTCTAATTAAAGTGATTATTGGCTTCTCTCCATTTAAGTGTAGACCTGTAAATATATAGAGAAGATTAGTAAAAATCATGTATTTATTTGTAATATGCATGGGGATTATGTGGTAAAATATGCAATATTGTGTTACAATCACACCCCCACACTTATTCTTTTGCTCGTCCCGAGCAAATAAAGAAAAGAAAAGAAAATCCTAACTACCAATTTTATTACACCACTTTCGCAGGTGACGCGATTGCACTGAGCACGTGCAACAAGCCGTTAAACCTCTAGGTTACCCTAGAGGAGGAGTGTTGTCTCCTGAGGGTTTTCAGCGGATTGCACCCACAAAATCCATAAAGAAAGAAGACAAATGTTAGTGTTTTGAAAACGCATTTTGAACAAGAGACATGTTTACGAACTATTTTTGCAAAATATAAGTGATCCTAGGTCATAAGTTCACCTATAATCATTCTTCCTTAAACTTAGTCTCTATGCAAGATCTTGTCTTCAATTAAGGTAAGAATTCAAAATTGGATTGAATACTTTATCTTTCATAAAACCTAGATAATATGCACACCGTGACAGTGAAGATTTCTGGGATTTCAACTCTAACCATAAAGCCATTTATTTATATATATTTATTTTCTTTTTCTCTTTTTTCTTCCCTTAGTTTAGGCTTTCTAGTTCACCCATGTAACGAGCCTATAACCGATGACTCCCAAACCAGTCGGTCTTAGGGCACCAGATGAGAAAACATCCCTCGGGTTTAAGGTCTCGTGTAAAAAGGCCACAAAACTAAGGGGGATTATTTATAATCACCGTTAGGCGTGAATAATCATGCTTCTTGAGGCACAATTATCCAGCTTAATAAGTGAGATCACCGTTAGGCGTGAGTAACCATGCTTCTTGAGGCACAATTTCCCAGCTTAATAAGTGATGCTTTATTTATATATTTTTTTTCTTTTTTTTTTATTTATATGGCATTTTTGGTCTTTGTCTCCATCCAAGAAATGTGTAAGTGTGAAGTGCATACAATCTAAGGCAAAAAATTCAAGATAAAAATATCTCACCAATTTTACTTACTTATCCTATAATTTTAAACAAGATCTATTATTTCAACTATGTTTAAGATGTCATAATTAAGGCTTTCTTAATTTCTAAGATACATCTTAATTTTCTTAAAAATAGATCAAAACTTTGTTTCTTATTTCAAAAAGTTTTTATTTTATATTTTTTTATATTTTTATTTATTAAAAGAAGTGTAAAAGAAAGAAAATCTAAAAACTCTAAAAGAAGTGTAAAAGAAAGAAGATCTAAAAACTCTATGTTAGTAAACCCTCCCCCACACTTATCTCATGCATTGTCCTCAATGCATCATGATATATGTATGCATGAAACAAAATGAAGAGGGAAGGAAAAATTACCTTAAGGTGGTGGTTCCGGTGGTGGTCTGATTGGTCCACGGAACATGGTCCAATCATCTTTACGTTGGGTTTTGAGGAACCCACCAAAATTTCATGAATATGACCCACAAGAATGATGTATGCATGGAAGATTTTTATTATATACATGACCCCATCTAATTTCCAATTTTCAAAATAATTTCAGAATCAATTTTATCAAGATCCTTGTCCCAGAATGGAGTATGGAATGATAGAACAGTTGACTTGGACTCTGGAAGGACAGGAACTAGTACCGACTCAGGAAGGTGATTTAAATCAAGTGATGGTTCAGGAGTCGAAGTGAGTTCAGAAATTGGGTCCAAGTCAAGAAATAGAAACTCAAGTCCACAATCAATTTCCAATAATGGAATGTGACTTTCTAAAGGTGATATCTCTTTACTTCCAATTTTAAGAAATTCAAGCTCATCACCGTACAATTCTTCAAATTTAAGTCAATATCTTCCACTAGAATTGTACAATCAGTTTCAGAAGTAAAGAGATTATGAGATTCTAGGTCACATTCCATATGTAGTTCAATACATGGAAAACTTGCCAATTTGTCAATGGAACTTTCAAAAGTAAGGAATTTGCCAATTCAATATGATCCTTAAAGATGGGTGATTCAACTTCATTATGAATTGGAAGAGATCCAATGTCGACTCCGAAAAAGGATTAAAGTCAGGTAAAGATACTGGAGTCATTATTGAATCAGGAAAAAGGATTGAATCACGAAGTTGGGGTTCAAGATCATATTCCTCATGTAGTTCAATTCCACAAAAATGTGAACTTGCCAATTTATCAATGGAATTTTCAAAGAATGGAATTGGTCAAGTTCAATATGATCATCATGAATGATTGTGATTCAATTTCAAGATGGATTGATACCGGATCCAATACTGACTCGGGAAATGAAGTGAAATCATGTGAAGACACTGGAGTCATAATTGAATCAGGAAGGAAAATTGAATCATCAAATGGAAGTTCAGGATCATATTCATGTTTGAGTTCAATTTCAGAAAAAGGAAAACTTGCCAAAATGTCAATTGGATCTGTAGTTTGGACAAGTTCAGGTTTAGGAGATGAAAAACTTGCCAAAATGTCAATGGGATTTGACGTTTGGACAAGTTCAATTTTAGGAAATGAAAAACTTGCCAAAATGTCAATAGGATTTGAAGTTTGGACAAGTTCAGGTGAGTGTGCTGAAATTGAATCTAGATTTCCAAGACTACATGACTCTTTGGTTTTAACAGAGTGGCTAGTGACATTAGAAATAGGATGAGAATGAAGAGTTTGGATCATCAAATCTAAGTCACGATTTCTAGCATTTTGAGCATGAGTCATGTCTTCAAGCATCTTTCCATAATTGATGATTTCATTGTTTTGATGAAAAGATGAAGTGTTGTCTTGGAATTGGTGATGAAATTGTGAGTCAAAATGTGTGGTGATGGAAAAGTGGACTCACACAAGAGATCTTTACTCGTTTCCAAGGCAAATGGTTGTTCATTAGGAAAAGGTGGAAGTGAGTAAGACTCTTGAAAATACTGTGAAATTGGAGAGGCAAATGGTTCTGGAAGTGTCTGCTCAACTTTCTGTAAATTGGCTTCTAAACTCCTTAGTAACTCAGATTTTTCTTCAAATGGTGTTCAGAACAAGGAGTATATGAAGCGGAATCGGGAAATGAATACTGTGGACAAGGTGAATATGGTGGACAAGGAATTTGAGAATTTGACTCGGGGTACGTGAATCCCCAATTACTCGGTGAAGAGTTGAAATTATCTTGAAATTATAGTTATCAGATGGGGGGTATGGGTCATATTGATTCGGATAAGGCCAACCCGGTGTATTTGGTTGGTGCATATTATAAAACACCGGTTTGGATTATCCGAATATGGAGATGGTGTGAAATATGGATTATTATTAGGATGGAAAGAATTGTAATTGTAAGCCATATACACAATACAAACAAAAACAAACAAACAAACAAACAAACAAAGAAAAAAAAATTCTAACCTAAGTTAGTGTAGACTTAGGACCTAGACGACTCCTAACTGATAGACTGTCCACGGGAGGTTTAGTGTAGACTCTAACCACAAGCTAATCAGCCAGGGAAGGGTAAGGTTGGTGGGAGGTTTTCCGTCAGAGACGTTCCTTAATTAAGTAACCAGCAACCTTCGGGCTTTCGGCCCTCAACCCCTTTCCTAGACACTGATTTTGCAAGAGTTAAATTCCAACACTTTTCCCCCTTAGGATAATCTCTTAACTGAGTCCGAGATGTCCCTAGGGCCAACGTCTACTTTTTTTTTATTAAATTAGGCTTGGGTTAGTGAGTACTTGGGAAATGATTTTCGGGCTAAGGAAAGGGTAATGAACTCCCCACCTTATCTTATTTACGGGTTATGCCCTTAAAATTGATTTGTGCAAGTGTACAAGAAATATAACAAGGATTCACTCAAAGCATGAAAATCAAGCAAGAGATGATTCCTAGTCTACATGCAATGCGAAACGTACCTTGCCTCCAGCACTCTTCAACAGTAAAAGTAAATGAATTGAAAAGACACGTGCCTAAAAATGCAAATGTCTAATCAATTTTTAACGTTAACAACCAATTTTTTACTGTGATTAAATTAGCAGATATCAGGTGAAGCAAACAGGATTTAGAATATAGCAGCAGCTGTATTTTGCAGAGAAGCAATCCCTGCAGAAAAATTGTGAGTAGTCAACTCAGTTCTGCGCGCAGAACCGCGGCTTTTGCCGTGGGAACGCGGCAAAACTGAGGGATCCTGGTCTCTGCTTTCGAGAGCAGAGGCCCAGGTCCACTTATATGTCACTGCTATGCAAGGTTTTGTGTTCTTCAACCTGTAACCTGCAACAGAGAAGAAAGTTTCGTTTAGATTCTCACTTTAAAGAAATCCGTTGCTCTCCCCGGCAACGGCGCCAAAAATTTGATTGAGAAGGGAAAGGTGTATGTAAATGTTGTGCTAATGTCGTTTAGAATTTACCTTGGTGCTATGTATGTATAAAGTTCAATACAACCTTTTCTTGTCTCCGTTATAGCGTAGAGCTATACCGTGTCGAACCTCAGGGAGAGCTAGCGATGGAAGCGTTACGAATCGTGGTGAGAAGAGTAAACGAAGTGTCTTCTTTGCTTAAAAGAATGAATAAAATATGGAACAAGAGATGCAAGAAGTGGAAGAATTGTTCATGATGAGAATTAAAAAGAGATCAAGAATAGAATTGCTTGGAAAGAAGCAAACCACGACTAGCTTTCCTTACTACCTTACCAAAGCTTACCAAACTCCGTGATAGTGAAGGCGTGCCTCCTGTTGTCACTCCATCGGCGTAGGTTTCGTCTTGCGTGTTGATCTAATTACTTTCTCACTATGATGACGGGTGGTTTAACTCGTTGGAGAAGAGAAGACCATCCAACTTGCAAGATGAAGTAAAGCGATCACCCATGAGTTGGTGAAGATGGCAAGGCTAGTGGTTAGCTAGTACATGGAGAAAGAGTTAGCTACAAGCCATAACAAAAACAAAGCAAAACATGAAGTAAAAAGAAAGCAAGTAAAGAAAGCAAGTAAAGAAAGCAAGTAAACTAGAATCAAGCTCGAGTAGAATTGAAGAGAATGGATCAATCCTTGTATTGCTTCAAGTTGTCACTCCTTGATGATACAAGCTCTCTCTCTCTTACAATCTCTCTCTTGCAATGAAATCTAGGGAAGAAGAGGAAGGAGGCCTACAACATAAAGAAAACCTAATACATGCAACTAATCTCTAATCTCCTCCTCTTGCTGTTCAACCCTGCTCGCAGGCCAGGTGCAGGTATTTATAGCCCCCAGGAGAAGGATCCAGAACCCAGTCTGTTGGCGCAAAATCTGGGGCTCAACGGCCCCAGATCTGCCGCGTTGGCGCGGCAAGGCGCGGCATAACGGTGGCTGTTGGCTAACCACTTTCTGTTGTGGGTTGTTTCGAGTTTGTTCAGCCACGTGGACCTTCTGGATTCTTCGTTTGTTTGCGCGGATCTCTCTAGATTCTGGATTAGATTTGGGCTTAATCTTGGATTTGAAATTAATCACTTTATTATTGCTAATTAAAGTGATTATTGGCTTTCTCTCCATTTAAGTGTAGACCTGTAAATATATAGAGAAGATTAGTAAAAATCATGTATTTATTTGTAATATGCATGGGGATTATGTGGTAAAATATGCAATATTGTGTTACAATCAGTCTTTGGTACCCATTTTCTTTGGTCCATAGGGGTTAGTATCTTTCCTAACCCAAACAAGGTTATTTGCTAAATTTTCAATATGTAAACGATCATAGAAAGATCTAGCAAGGTGGCCTTTTCGACCACAATGTGTACAAGTGTACACATGGGCATACATAGTGTGAAGTTTGTGATCGTGACGAGCATGTGTATGCCGTGAAGGGTGTGCATGCAAAGATGGAACTTGTTTCTTGCGAACCAAGGTTTCCAAGCGTGTATGATTCAAAGCACATTGGCTCAAAGTGGAGCCCAAACAATCAACACTTTTCTTCAAAACATTTATATCATTTTCAATGGTTGAAGATAAAGTGGAGCATGCAAAAGGTGTGCTAGATGAAGAAGCTATACTAGCATGGCACACATGAGAATCATATCAATTTTTAAAGATTCATTTTTCTTTAAAACTAAATCCAATTCTTTTGTAATGAAATCAATTTCATTTTTCAAAACAAGGTTATCTTTTAAAACAAAATCCAATTTAGAAGATAAAACCTCATTGTTTTTCACAACATCATCACAATCATTTTGCTTTTCAAAATATCAATCTCTTTTAGGGCAAGGTCTAGTTGAGATCTTAGTGAGTCACGTTCACTAGTAATCTCTTCCTTCTCTTGCAAAACTGATTCAAAAGTTGAGAATAAATCCTTCATTTCTTCTTTTAAATCAAAGTTCTTCTTTTTCAAAAGTTCATGTTTTTCTAAGATTTTTCAAGTTTTGAGGCAAGTTCTACATTCAAATTTTGAACTTCCAAACACCCATAGCAATATGAACTAGAGCTATCATCTAGTTAAGAATCCGATTGTACCTCAAGGGAGTCTTTCCCTTGGACCATGAGGCAATGCTCGTCGGACTTGTCTCTCCTAGATCTCCTCAACTTGTTGATAATCCTTGGTAGCTCGGGAGAAGTCAATATGCTCCAAACTGCAAAAGCCGAATCATAATGATCAAACACCGTAAAAGTTTTTCATTAAGAGATGCTCTAAGTGTTTTAAGTGCTAATGCATTTGCCTTTTTATGCTTGCTATGACTTGGGTAGGATTCTTGAGTGGTGGCTTGATAAACTAGATGTCCTAGGGTTTTCAAATGACTACCCATATTGGCCTTCCAAACATCAAGTTTAAAAAAGTCAAACATAGGAGGGCTATCCATGAGTGCAACTATATGTGTGCAAAATGAACAATGCAAAAGAAGATTAGCAAACCAAGATCTCACTCCTAGGTGGTTAAACCTAAATATCAGGAGCGGAGCTCTGATACAATTGAAAAATCACCTAGAGGGGGGGGGGGTGAATAGGTGATAATGCTAATCTAGTCAACTTAATGCGGAATTTAAACTAATTGCAATTTCACTAAATGAGTGATGCACACACAACCAAGCCAAGCATATAAGTTATGATGAACAATGTGAAATAATGCAAGGCACAAAGTAAAGGGAGAGATAGAGTAAGAGTCAAGGGATCAAGCGCAAACAACAAGATATGTTTCGAGGTTCGAGCACCCAGCTCTACATCCCCGCCTTCACCCAGAAGGATTTTAAGTCCACTAGCTTGTCCACAAAGGACTCCCACAAAGGGAACCTCCACCGAGGATTTGGGGCAATAACGATTACAAGGAGTACACCAACTCCTCTCCTTACAAACACAACCTCCTCCTTGAGGCACAACTCCAAGCCAACAAACAATCACCTCACAACTTGAGGGATTAGCACAAAGCTTACACAAGGATCACCTCACCACTTGAGGGATATAACCCAAATGCATAACCTCCTCAACACAATGAGGGAAAGGCACAAAGCCAAGCAAAAGTAGGGTTTTCAACTTGGTGGTCTAAACAACAACCACAAACAATTTCTTTCCCACACAAAGATCCTATAGAATGAGATAGTAGTGTAGCTCAAGTGTGGAGAAAACCAATGGAATGGAAATCAAAATCACAAAGAAAATCCTTGGGAAAAACTGAAACCAAGATGTAGAAGTTGAATCAAACTCTTTTTCCCAAAAACCCTTTTCTTTGATTTTCCAAACCCTAGCAAAAACACCAAATAGATTGTTCAATTTAAATCCAAAACTTCTTTTGATTGCTGTGAAAATACCAGAGAGTAAGGAAAAATTCGCACAAAAATTCTTAGAGAAAAACTCTTTCCAAGGGGTATTTATAGGCTAATCAGAAAACTAGCCGTTGGGCAGCAGAATTTGCCAAAATTTACCCTACCGGTCGACCGGTCAGTCAACCGTCCAACGTCACATTTTGACCGTTGGCAGCTACCGGTCGACCGGCGGTCGACCGTCCCCAGATCCAGAGAGCAACGCTCTCTGGGCGGTCGACCGTCCGGTTGACCGAAACAAACAGAGAGCAACCTGCTCTCAGTCGGTCGACCGGCGCGGTCGACCGGCTCAAGAGGCAGCCAGCGTGCACGTATCCGTGCACGTCGGTCGACCGGCCTAGCCTGGCAGCTACAAATCAGGGAAAACTGGTTTTTAATGTCTTAGAAAAATTCCCATAAAATCTCTAAAATTCCACAAAAATAGTTTTATTATTTTTCATTGAAATACAAACTTGTTGTTAAAAAGTTTAACACAAATCACAAACATATTGGACTATTTTTGTGTTATAGAAATTTTGCCAAAATCAAAAACTGTATTTTCTAAAACTTGAATTTTGAATAGAAAATACGTTTTGTTCAAACTTATCCAAATATAAAAACATGATATTAAACAACATTAGGCATGATGTATATGCATATAATCCTATATACATGAAACATATATATATATATACCATGTTTTTGTCATTAATTCCAAAATATGTTTTGTCAAAAATACCAAACATAAAACACATGAAATAGACTATCAAACTAAGTTTGTCTAGAAAGTTAAGCATGCATGTATATAGAACAAATCTAATATACATTTAACCATGTAAACTTGTTTTGATCTATCTATTCATGAAACCAAGATCAGTTAAACCAAAAATCGAAACCGAAAACCAATATTCAAAACGTGTGTGTTGTGAACTTGAGCATATCATACTATTCTAATCTTTACAATTTGGATCTAAACACAAAACTAAACTATGGTACCGATGTCTTCTTGTAGAGCGCAATCTCCAAGCCGACTCGATCCAAAACTCTTGATCCACCGAGCAAGTGCTATATATGATCTTTGACACTCGGGCTCTTGAATCACATGTGAAAGCTTTCAAATCATCTTGTTGAAGCTAATCACCAACTAATAACTGATTAATGATCTGAAACTAAAATCACAAGATTATTAAACATAACTACATAGGTTTAATCATCATCAAAACTAGAGTGGAAGGCCTTTGGGCCAACACCATCAAAAGTATAGGTTATTGCGTCGGACGCCCTTCAACACCACCATCGAGCCTCTAGTCATCTTGAGAACACCATCTCTAACAGATACTCTATGACCCAATGACTTCCAATGCTTCCAAGATTCCAATAGATATAGATTCCTTTTCAGTTGAGGTACATACCTTACTTCGGTTTAGTTCCCATACTGTCCCCTTAAACATCTTGATACGAACTGTATCTATCTCTTTCACTTTACACGAATGACCATCACCCATGACAGCGAAACATCCATCTACCTTCTCAAAACTAAAAACTGATCCCTGTTTGGGCATAAATGATAGGTAGCTCATGTATCTAATACCCACTCAGAATAACCTGAGTAACTAATAGTAGTAGTAACGGAGAACGAAAGTACGAATGAATCTGAATCCGATCCACCTCCTGTGAAGTACCAGCTTGTATACTGATCACCTGTACGAGATTTGCCTTGGTCTTAGACTCATTCTTCTTAGTTTTAATCCTTGGACAATTAACTTTCAGTGTCCTATCTCTTTGCAGAAGGCACACTGGTTCCTCTTTAGATCTTTAAAACCTAGTCTGAACTTGGATCTCTCACACTCGCCTTTACCCTTCCGATTGGAACCTCTGCCTCTTACCATCAACGCCTCTGCTGATGTACTATTGGAAGAAGGCTGCTTGTCCTTTGTCCTCGCTTCATAATTTATCAGAGCATCCGAAATATCATTATAGTTAAGTGATTATTTACCATTAATCAAGGTGAGGACAAAGGTATCATACTCTTCATCAGGAAGAAATTCAAGAGAATTAATGTCTTATCATCTTTTTTCGATATCCACATCCATATTAACCAAATTTGTAAGAAGTTTTGTGTATTCGTTCATGTGCTCAGCAATAGAAAGTCCCTTCTTCAACTGAAAGCGATAAATCCTCCTCTTTAGAAGCAGTCGAGACTCATACTCTTTGTCAGATATTTCTTCTCGAGAATCTCCCACATCTTCATTGCAGACGTCTCATATAGCACATGATACTTGATATCTCATATCAAACAAGACCTTATAAGACCACACGCCGTCCTATTCATCTTGTCCCAATTCTTTTCAAAATCTCCTCCAGTTTTTTTTTCAATCGTAGAGTGTCTTCAAGGTTTGATGTTGTCAATGCATCTGTTACCTCACACCTCCACATCTCAAATTTGTTCATGCCATCAAACTTTACCACATCAATCTTTATCGGATCTGGGTTCACGAATTTCACGTGGATTGACTTTCTCCGGCCATCTGCTCAATAGATTTC